>PVHY01027471.1:0-16157 GCA_004024945.1 Uropsilus gracilis
GGGCCCTCCCCCCCTTCCGTAGGTTTCCCCTCCCCCCCACACCGTCCCGCCCTTTCCACGCCCCTCACCCCGAAACCGCCCTTTTGCTCTAGGGCCCGCCTCTACTCGCCCTGAAACCTCTTGAGTTCTTACCCTTGGACCCCTTTTCCCTTTGCCACTATTCACAAATGTTTCCCCAGTCAACAGTCTTTGTATTTTCTTTACCCCTTCTCGCCCCCCTTCTTATTTTTTACACTTGAATTTTTTCCTCTCTCCATCTCCTTTCACCCTACTTTTAGCAACTTTTCCATCCACTCACATGTGTTTTGCCTTACCTTTCCCTTTTTTCTTTCCAGGATACTTTTCATATTTTTAAATTATTTTCAACATGCCTACTGCCCTTCACTTTTCCTACACCAAAAACACTTCTTCAGTGCTTCTGAGTTTAACCTTATGCACTGAAGAAGTTAGGCCCAATTTTGGCACCAAGAGACTAAGTCACATGCACCTTGCAACTGTCCCTTCGCTCCTAATCCATTTTCTTTACTTTGGTGCCTTTCACCTTCCTGTTAGTCATTTCTGTTTCATCATACCCTTCTTTACCTTTTTTCACTTTGCTCTTTTCCTTCTTCCAGCTTTAAGTTGTTTAATTCTTTTTAGACCAAGATCACTCCATGGATGAAATGACAGCTGTGGTGAAGATTGAAAAAGGAGTTGGTGGCAGTAATGGGGGCAATGGTAATGGTGGTGGTGCCTTTTCTCAGGCTCGAAGCAGCAGCACAGGCAGTAGCAGCAGCAGTGGAGGAGGAGGAGGACAGGTAAGTACTGATCAGGGCAGAGTGGGGAAGGTGTTGAGAAGATATCAGTATTCTTAGTTCATGATCTTTATTTTTCACAGAAAGTATTTTAGGGAGGGGCTACACCATTTATAGATAGGGAAGTAAACAGGGAGGGTCAAGTGACTCAGATCCCCAAAGATGAGAAACTCAGCAACCTAGATAGGTTAGCTTTTTTTTCTGCATTATTTACTCTTTGCAGTATTTTGCTGTTCACTTGTTGTATACCGCCCCTGGGGCTGGCAGCTGGGTATCACTAACTCTTCCTCTCCCTTATTTTCTGGCCAGGAATCCCAGCCATCCCCTTTGGCTCTGCTGGCAGCAACTTGCAGCAGAATTGAGTCACCCAATGAAAACAGCAACAACTCCCAGGGCCCAAGCCAGTCAGGGGGCACAGGTGAGCTTGACCTCACAGCTACACAACTTTCACAGGGTGCCAATGGCTGGCAGATCATCTCTTCCTCCTCTGGGGCTACCCCTACCTCAAAGGAACAGAGCGGCAGCAGTACCAATGGCAGCAATGGCAGTGAGTCTTCCAAGAATCGCACGGTTTCCGGTGGGCAGTATGTTGTGGCTGCCACCTCCAACTTACAGAATCAACAAGTCCTGACAGGACTACCTGGAGTCATGTCTAATATTCAGTATCAAGTAATCCCACAGTTCCAGACCGTTGAGGGGCAGCAGTTGCAGTTTGCTGCTTCTGGGGCCCAAGTGCAGCAGGATGGTTCTGGTCAAATACAGATCATACCAGGTGCAAACCAACAGATCATTACTAATCGAGGAAGTGGAGGCAACATCATTGCTGCTATGCCAAACTTACTCCAGCAGGCTGTCCCCCTCCAAGGCCTGACTAATAATGTGCTCTCAGGACAGACTCAGTATGTGACCAATGTACCAGTGGCCTTGAATGGGAATATCACCTTGCTACCTGTTAACAGCGTTTCTGCAGCTACCTTGACGCCTAGCTCCCAGGCAGTCACGATCAGCAGCTCTGGGTCCCAGGAGAGCAGTTCACAGCCAGTCACCTCAGGGACAGGGACTGCCATCAGTAGTGCCAGTTTGGTATCATCGCAAGCCAGTTCCAGCTCCTTTTTCACCAATGCCAATAGCTACTCGACAACTACTACCACCAGCAACATGGGAATTATGAACTTTACCACCAGCGGATCAGCAGGGACCAACTCTCAAGGCCAGACACCCCAGAGGGTTGGTGGGCTACAGGGGTCTGAGGCTCTGAACATCCAACCAAACCAGGCATCTGGAGGCTCGCTGCAGGCAAGTCAGCAAAAAGAGGGAGAGCAGAACCAGCAGACACAGCAACAACAGATTCTTATCCAGCCTCAACTAGTTCAAGGGGGACAAGCCCTCCAGGCCCTTCAAGCAACACCATTGTCAGGTCAGACCTTTACCACTCAAGCTATCTCCCAGGAAACCCTCCAGAACCTCCAGCTTCAGGCTGTTCCAAACTCTGGCCCCATCATCATCCGGACACCAACAGTGGGGCCCAATGGGCAGGTCAGTTGGCAGACTCTTCAGCTGCAGAACCTCCAAGTTCAGAACCCACAGGCTCAGACAATCACCTTGGCCCCAATGCAGGGTGTTTCCTTGGGGCAGACCAGTAGCAGCAATACCACCCTTACACCGATTGCCTCAGCTGCCTCCATCCCTGCTGGCACAGTCACTGTGAATGCTGCTCAGCTCTCCTCCATGCCTGGCCTCCAGACCATAAACCTCAGCGCATTGGGTGCTTCAGGAATCCAGGTGCACCAGCTTCCAAGCCTGCCATTGGCTATAGCGAACGCCCCAGGTAAGGCTTCTAACCTTTTACTTTTATTTCTACAGCTGATCATTGTTTCAGCTGAAACTGTTTAGTCTAAAGCAACTAGGTCTTCTGGGAGTAACACTCTTTTGAGGATATTTAAAAAGTTTCTAAGGCAAGTCAGGAGAAATATCAGTTATTCCATTTAAGTCATTTGCAACAGACCCAAAGGAAAACTTTTTTTTCATTTAATTTGACAAACACAACTGGGCATTATTTCTGGAATCACTATACTTTGAGTCTTTGATGCTATAGAAAATGGATTGGCAAACTTTCTCTGTAAAGGGCCAAAGAGTAAACATTTTAGGTCTTATGAACCACTTTAATATCTCAGTCTCATACTCATTTTTCTTTTTTGACTTCTTTTTGAAAATGTAGAATATTCCTTAGTTCAAGGTCATTATTCATCCTTCAGGCCCACACTTGTGTAAAATAAGAATTGATCTATTTGTTGGGTAGTTGTTAAATCATCAGCTATTAATTGCTCTTAGAAGGGAAAGTGATATAATGGAATTCAGAAGAATTTTTAACAATATTAAATTCCCTGGTTAATCTTTAGTTACCAGAATAAGAATAACTCACTCTGAGCAGGCTGATTAACTGGGTTTAATTTTTTTTTTTTTTTTTTTTTTTTTTTTTTTTTTTTTTTTTTTTTTTTTTTTGAGACTAGATCTCACTATTTTTGTCTGTGGAACCATAGACTTATGTTGCCTGGGTTACCACAGACTCAAGCAGTCCCCAGTATCAGCTTCCCAGGTAGCTGGGATTACAGGTGTGCACCACCACACCCAGCTATTTTTTTGGAACTAGGTCTCGCTACGGGCCCCAGGCGGGACTTGAACCGCAATCCCTAGCCCCGGCTGCTTCATAGGCTGAAGCTTACAGGCATGGGCCACCATGCCCGGCCTAATTCTGGTACTTTCTAAATAGGAGAACCACCTCCTAGACTGCTTTGAAAATAACTGTTGTGTGTGGTTGGGAAGGGTGGGGCATGAATGGAGTGGGAAGGTGTTGAGAAGAGTTATGGGTATGCACATTAAAGGGAAAGTCTTCAGGGAAGAGAGTATGTGTTGGAATGTATGTTGTCAGTTGACCTCGGTGTTCAATCATTTATTTTGAACTGTTTCACTTTGGGTTCATTTGAAATTTAAACATCTCTATTTAAAAAGGTGAACGTCTGTTTAGAATTTGCCATTTTAAATTCCATGGGAATGGAAGTAATCTTTAAGGACTGATGATTTTTAGTTGATGGTCTGCATTTTTATTATGGCATGGTATATAAAAATGATGGGAAATAATTCAGTACCAGAGTTTCTTGTCCTATTGGGATATGTATGGATTTATGTGTTTTTTTTTTTTTTTTTTTTTTTTTTTTTTTTTTTTTTTTTTTTTTTTTTTTTTTTTTTTTTTTTTTTTTTTTTTTTTTTGTTTGTTTGTTTGTTTGTTTTGAGACTACGTCTCACTATTTTTGCCCTTGGAACCGCAGGCTCACGTTGCCTGGGGTACCATAGACTCAAGGAATCCCCAGCCTCAGCTTCCCAGGTAGCTGGATTACAGGCGTGCGCCACCACGCCCAGCTATTTTTTTGGAACTAGGTCTCGCTACATGCCCCTAGGACTCGAACCACTATCCCTGGTCCCGGCTGTGACTTCCTAGGCTGCCACCTACAGGCATGCGCCACCATGCCCGGCCAGGATATGTATGGATTTATATATTGTTTGTTTTTATCAGTATTCTTATTCCATTTGGAGTTCTAATGTGAGGATAACAAATAGGCACTTGTGTGTACTGCTTCCTGTAGTTTTTGACGTCTGAGTGCAAGTGGGGTCAAAAAAACCTGACTCGTATATTGTTGTTTTTTGAGACTAGGTCTTGCTATTTTTGTCCGTGGAACGGCAGGTTCTCTTTGCCCGGGGTACCACAGACTCAAGCAATCCCCAGTATCAGCTTCCCAGGTAGCTGGGATGACAGGCGCGCACCACCACGCCCAGCTAATTTTTTTGGAACTAGGTCTCACTACGGGCCCTAGGCGGGACTTGAACCGCGATCCCTAGCCCCTGCCGCTTCATAGGCTGAAGCTTACAAGCACGAGCCACCGTGCCCGACCTTGACTCTCGTATATTGTGATGTGTTTAAAATGATTGCATTTGCGAATTTTCTTAGTGAACCGGAGATCTTGGAATACAACCTGAGAGCTGGATGAGGACAGGATCCAGCTCCCATATTTTCTAGGTGAAGACATTGAGATACCGAGAAACACTTAAATGATGAGACTACAGTGCCAGACCTTGCAGTTAATTCTCCTCATCTAGAGCAATACTTGTTTGAACTCAAAGTGTGAGAAATCCTTTGAATTGTTTAAAATGTTTTAGTAGCCAGGTGTGATGGTGCGCTCCTGTAATCCCAGCTATCTTACATGGGCTGAAGCTAGGTATCATTTGAGTCTGTGGGTTCAGGACTACCCCAGGCAACATAGCGAGAACTAGTCCTTTAAGGAAAAAAAGTTTTAGAAAAGAAACCTTGCTTCTGTCCGGGCACGGTGGCTCGTGCTTGTAAGCTTCAGCCTATGAAGCGCCCGGGGCTAGGGATCGCGGTTCGAATCCCACTTGGGGCCCGTAGCGAGACCTAGTTCCAAAAAATAGCTGGGTGTGGTGGTGCACGCCTGTAATCCCAGCTACCTGGGAAGCTGAGGCTGGGGATTGCTTGAGTCTGTGGTACCCTGGGCAATGTGAGCCTGCGGCTCCACAGGCAAAAATAGCAAGACCTAGTCTCAAAACAAAAACAAAAACAACTTTGCTTCTTTAACATTTCATGCCCAAGAGTTGGCAAATGTTTGCTGCACTAAAATTATGAAGTAGAAATGAGAAAAGCTTAATAAAAACTGAACTTTATAGTTTGGAAAATCAGACACTGGCTAATCTCCACTAGCATGTTTTTGCTTTGCATTTAGTTTATTGTATTCTTCAGTTTAGCTTTTTTTTCCTAGGGAAAGAAAAGCTGTGGGATTGCGCCAGTTAATTTGGATCTTTGCAATTTTTTTAAAGGTTTGTAACTTAGACTCTAAAGAATGGGGCACTTTCCCTGCTAAATCATGCTCTGGGGAAGTCTGCCATTTAATATGTCATAGGATAGGGCTACCTAACTGTTATTAACGGTTTCAAGGCGCAAGAAAAAAACAGGCCTTTCTGTAAATTAGCAGCAGCTTGGCATTTCATTAATAAGAGAATGAGGCACTGAAAGGCCATTTTGTGAGAGTTGAGATTGTTTACTTCATTAGTAGCGGTTTCTGAGATACGTTTCCTCCTTTCTGGTTAGTCATAACCTTGCAGCATTTTTTTCTCTTGAATGATCTGGCTTTATTCTTAATGAAAGATAATAAATTCACTTCCTGGAAGCTTAATGCTGTTTAGCTGTTGCTTGAATACGACAAAGTATCTTATTTTATTCCCTTTTCTGGTATATCGTTTTACTGGAAAAACCTCTTGGCAGTATGATGTAGTAGAAAGAATTGGATGTGAAATCTTGTAGTACAATATAGATAGACACGTAGTGAGATAGTACTCTGAAAAGTGAGATATTATTAGATGGCTGTAGAAGACTGCAGTTTATATGGAGTTCACTTAGTTTTTACATTTACTTAAAAAGTCATCTTTTAAAATTGTCCTAAGTTTGTCTGTTGACTTTCACTGTGTTTACTTCTGTTTGCTGAATAAGTTTAGAACCGAAATAAACCAGCCTGGTCTGTAAGCCTGTGTTTCATGGCACTGTCCCTGGTTGGTGGTAGTGAGGGACCACCCAGTAAACTGAACTTAGTTTCCAGACAGTGAGTGATCTGTGAACTCTTAATTTTGTTTTGTTTTTAAGTTAGCAGCTTTTTCTTTTTCAAATCAACACCCTGTCCTTGTGCATCACCCTATTTGTAGTCACACTCTCACAGATCTTCATTTTTTAAATTTTTTTGCCTACAACCACAGCTAAATCCTGAAAATCCTTTCCCTATTTTGAGGGTGGAGGTGGGGTTGGTTTTGAGTAACCGAGTTTGGATGAATTTGTGGGAGTTCTGCCTAATAAAGAATACAGGGCTGGGTTTTGGCAGGAGAATAGAACATATTTCCTTGATGGCTATAATTCACTCAAGAAACAAATTTCAGGCACTAAAAATAAAAATTTCCCATCTGCTAGTTTTTATCGGGGTCAGGAAATTGCCTTCTCTTAGAAGTTAAGTTAAATGTGATACCAGCATTGAAGTGCCAACAGTGTTGCTAAACTTGGGGTCAGATTGCTGAGACCTAAATTTGTTAAAAGTTGTATTTTCACTCGTGCATTTGAATGTTAGTGATAAGTAAGTCTAGATGATTTAATTGTGCTCAAAATTATTCTACTGCAACAGGTCACATGAGATATTTTTCTATTTTAAAATAATATACTTAAAAACATTAGTGCTTTTTGAGACTGACGCACTGCCTACTGTGCTAAGAAGGCAGATTGACATTAGTGCTTTTTAAATGATTTCTGTTTAAGTAGAAAAGGTTGCCTTTAAAACCATGATGACTTGATTGATTTGAAAAGGCTGAGAAGATAGTCTTCAGACGTTTTCAGTTGCTCCTGTTTATTCATTCCAGTGACTTTCTGTAAGTGACGTCATTGTTAAATCATGCTGCATTGTGTAATGTGGCCATTTTAGTTCTTAATTAAATAGAGCACAAGGGTGCTTGGTGTTTAAAAAGGACTGAGTATCTTTTCTCATATTTCCTTTTACCTTTAGTTCTACTTTGTAAAGTTGCATGTACATGTAGCCATTAATAATTTATTTCTACTTGTTCCTTGTTTCTGATTTTGTTTTCTTCATTGAAAATGTTTTATAATATAAGATAAACATCTGTAGAAAATCTTTATTACAGAATATTCTGTACAGTACTTTTTAGCTATCTGTAAATATTAATAATCAGTTGAAAAGTTTCATTTTACTCTTAAATTGAAATATACATATACTGTTTTTCATACTTATAGAAATGTGAAAGGTTATGTCCTAACAGTAGTATCTGTTCATCTGACATTAACGTTATTATAAAGGGTCAGATATGCTTGAAACATTATTTAAAGAGTATTTTCCCATATTAGAACTATATTGCTAATGCTGTGCTAGATTTTAAGACTCTGTTCCCCCTAGGAGATCCTGAAAAACACATCTGTGCATTTCTTTTCCAGTTGGTTAGAAATGTGGACTGTGATTTGATTTCCTACTTTTGCTCCAGTGGTTTTTTTTTTTGTTGTTGTTGTTGTTTGTTTATTTGAGGCTAGGTCTCGCTATTTTTGCCAGTGGAACTGCAGGCTCATGTTTCCCAGGGTAGCACAGACTCAAGCAATCCCCAGCCTCAGCTTCCCAGGTAGCTGGGATTACAGGCGTGCACCACCACGCCCAGCTATTTTTTTGCAACTAGGTATCGCTATGTTGCCCAAGCGAGTGGGACTAGAACCGAGATCCCTGGTTCCCGCCAGAGCTTCCTAGGCTGCCACTTACCGGTATGCACCACCATGCCTGGTCTTTATTCAGGCATCTTTCAAGTAGAAAACAAATTTGTTTTCTTAACCAGTTTGTTTATTTTGAAGTGTTGTTAATATTTATAGCCCTGAGACAGGTAATAAGGAAAAAAGTAATTAAAGGGAATGGTTAACCAACATTTTTATAAACTTTGTTATGAATCAGAATTTGTTGTAACCAGATTAATTCATGCTTATTTAATCAAATTAAGTGAAAGGTCAGGTCAGTAAGCAATGGGAAGGAGCAAGATGATAAAAGAGAAATTAAAGACTTAAATAGTCTGAAAACACAGGTCAACTGCGTCTTTTTTGTTTTTATTTTTTGCAATTAGAATGATGTGATGTTTTCCTGACTATTTCTTATTTTCTCCCTGATATGCATGAAGTAGTTTTATAGCAAGATTTATCGTTACCCTATTGTTTTCTGTTATCCTGGAAATTCCCCTTTCTGCCTTCCTTCCCTTACCCCCCACATTTCTGACTAAAAACAAAATGATGTACTTACTGAAGGCATTGTTAACAACCCTTAGAGAGACTATATTGGGTCCAATTTTCTGTAGGCCCTATGTAGTTAGTGCATTTACTTCTTACATTACGGGTTATATCTAAAATTACTCTGCTTAGAATTTTTTTTGAGTTTCTTGTACTCATGAAAAATGGCATTTTATGGGAGAGGTATGGGCACAAAAGATTAACATGGTTCACGGGTGATAAGATGGTGGGAGAACCTCTAGGTAGACAATGATGCAAAATATATATATAAAATTTTTTTTAATGAAAAAAAGAATTTTTTTTTTTGGAGACTAGGTCTTGCTACTTCTACCCGTGGAACCACAGGCTTACATTGCACAGGGTACCACAGACTCAAGCAATCCCTAGGCTCAGCTTCCTAGATAGCTGGGATTACAGGTGTGCGCCATCACTCCCAACTATATTTTTTGGGGGCTAGGTCTTGCTATGTGCCCCTGGTGGGACTCAAACCGCGATCCCTGGCCCTGGCCGTGGCTTCCTAGGCTGCCACCTACAGGCATGCGCCACCATCTAAGAATTTTTTTAAAAATGAAAAATGACATTTTAATTTTATACAAACTATTTGTCTTAAAAGAAAGTAAAAGGACCCTTAAACCCTGAAAACTATTTAGAATTTTTTCTTGCTATGAAGAGATTTCTTTGAATTTGGTGTTACTTTAAAAGAAAAAAAAATTATATATATATATATACACACACACAC
Organism: Uropsilus gracilis; assembly: GCA_004024945.1. Lineage (NCBI taxonomy): Eukaryota > Metazoa > Chordata > Mammalia > Eulipotyphla > Talpidae > Uropsilus > Uropsilus gracilis. The sequence continues at coordinate 9,407 of PVHY01027471.1, forward strand.
ATACACACACTTTTTTTTTTTTTTTTTAAGAGAATAGGTCTTGCTATGTTGCTTGGGTTGTCTCAAACCTATGGACTCAAGTGATTCCTAGCCACAGTCTCCCAGGTATAAAAGAATGTATGTTGGCATTATCAAGTTTTGATACCCTTGTTCAATTTTAAGTGATCTTGAGAAATTCACTAATACTTTTGGTTCAGTTAACTTAAATAGGCATATGCTGAACATGCATATACTTACAAATATAATTTCCCCAGAAGGCTTAAGAATGTGATGTAGGACTGGGCATGGTGGTGCATGCCTGTAAGCGGCAGCCTAGGAAGCCGCAGCTGGGGCCGGGGGCATGTAGCAAGACCTAGTTCCAAAAAATATAGCTGTGCATGGTGGCGTGCTCTGTAATCCCAGCTACCTGGGAAGCTGAGGCTGGGGGTTGCTTGAGTCCGTGGTACCCTGGGCAACGTGAGCCTGCAGTTCCACAGGCAAAAATAGCAAGACCTAGGCTTTAAAAAAAAAAGAATGTGATGTAAAGTGTAGCAGGGAAAATGAACTACAATTTTTGATGCTTCATTCATAGACAGATTCAGCAAAATACATTGAATATTTATTGTGTGTCAGATATGCTAGTAGGCTCTCCAAATTCATTGAAACGGGTAATGTTTCCTGCCTTCATGAGTTCCACTTGCTGCTGTGTCATGGTTACCTTCCGGTAGTGCACTTCAGGGGATGCCAGTTTTCACACGGCTAATCCTAAGAGTTGGAGCAAACAAAATATGAAACATTTGGGGTACAAATATTTTGGATTTATATTTTAATCTCCTGGTACTGTGTTGTATCTTTTTATTTATTTTTTGAGACCAGGTCTTGCTATTTTTGCCCGTGGAACCGCAGGCTCTCGTTGCCCGGGATACCACAGACTCAAGCAATCCCCAGCCTCAGCTTCCCAGGTAGCTGGGATGCGCGCCACCACGCCCAGCTATTTTTTTGGAACTAGGTCTCGCTACAGGCCCCAGGCGGGACTCGAACCGCAATCCCTAGCCCCGGCCGCTTCATAGGCTGAAGCTTACAGGCATGAGCCACCATGCATGGCCTCTTTCTATTTTTTTTTAAGAGACTAGGTCTGGTTGTGTTGCCCAGGGTTGTCACAGACTCAAGTGATCACTAGCCTTAGCCTCCCAGGTAGCTGTGATTACAGGCGCATGCCACCATGTCTGACTAGGTGTTATATCTTGTCAGGTTATTTTTAATTAAAATGTTGTCAGGTCTCTCTATTTCCTACAACTGTTTATCCTTTTATGAATTTGACTCAAATTTCTAAGCGTAGATTAATGAAAAAGAAACAAGAGAATTGCCTTAAGTATTATGATTTCTTTAATGTTTTTTGTTTGTTCACTGTTAAATGTTTAGTATGTATATACTTTTAAGGAAAGGTTTTTTAAATTAATTAATTATTTATTTTTTGAGGTTAGGGTCTCTTTGTGTTATCCAGGGTACCCTGGACTCAAGCAAGTCTCAGCCTCCCGGGTAGCTGGGATTACAGGTGCACACCACCATGCCCAGCTATTTATTTGAGTCTTGCTATGCTGCCCCGGGTGGGTCTCAAACCTGGGGACTCAAGTGATTCCCAGTCTCAGCCTCCCATCCTAGGCTTGGGATTAAAGTCATGCGGTCAGTGAAAGGTTTTTTTGAGACTAGGTCTCGCTATTTTTGCCTGTGGAACTGTAGGCTCACGTTGCCCTTGGTATACACACTCAAGCGATCCCCATCCTCAGCTTTCCAGGTAACTGGGATTACAGGCACCACCATGCCCAGCTATTTTTTGGAACTAGGTCTCACTATGTTGCCCCAGACAGGTCTCAAACCCGTGAATGCACGCAATTCCTAGTCCCAGCCTTACTCCATAGGCTGCGATTAAAGGCATATGCCACCATGCCCAGCCCTGCACTTCTTTCTTGCTATTGGTTTTAATCATTGTTTAGCTTCCAAAAGATTTTGATGCTCTTTCAAAAAGCAGTACCAGCCAAGAAGTGTGTCTCTTTCTAAAAAGGCAAGCATCAACTTCAGCAAACTTTTCTTTTTTTAAAACTCCCTGGAAGGTTCAATACCATAGATTGACGCATTGCTCAAAATGATGCTCTTGAGAATGGTACTAAAGGACTAATATTGTATCATCTGAAAGCCCCTCGTAAATGCAAGGATCCAGGACCCCAGTGGATGATTTTTTGATGATAGCTGATACCGCTCAACATATTCTAAAGGAAAATTATATATATATGTATATATATTTAGAGAGAGATAGATAGGTTGCCATAGAAAAACATAAGCTTTCTGTTGAGTTAGGAAGTTCAGAGCCTTTTATAGTTCTTTTTTGAAGAACCTTTTTGAAGAATATGCCACAGGCGCATGTAAGAGCTGAAATGGAGGCTGATAATAAAATCTACTGTTCTACATAAATGGTTGATTTGAAATGAATAATATTGTGTCATTCTTAATTCTCTGTAACACCTCCCCCATCCAGATTACTATTGATACTCTGAACAAACCAGGAGCTTGCTAAAAAGTACTGTTTTTACTTGTTATGCTGCCATGTTATGAGGGGAAACGAAATAGCTCTTTGGAAGCACAGTATAAAAATAACACAAAATTGTCAGTAAATTGATGGGCTGGTTTTCCACTTTTGGGTGGAAAGTTACAGATGACTGCTATAAATGGGATTTTACTTTTTTTATTTTTTTTTGAGACTAGGTCTCGCTATTTTTGCCCGTGGAACCGCAGGCTCTCGTTGCCCGGGGTACCGCAGACTCAAGCAATCCCCAGCCTCAGCTTCCCAGGTAGCTGGGATTACAGGCGCGCGCCACCACGCCCAGCTATTTTTTTGGAACTAGTCTCGCTACAGGGCCCCAGGTGGGACTCGAACCGCGATCCCTAGCCCCGGCCGCTTCATAGGCTGAAGCTTACAGGCACGAGCCACCGTGCCCGGCTATAAATGGGATTTTAAACCCAGAATACCAGGGTTTTTTTGTTTCCTTTTTTTTCTAGTGTACAGTTTTTGCAGATGACTGTTTCAGTCCTATGTAATACAGGTTGAATGGTTTAACAATGGGTATATAGTCTTTGATCTGATGGAATTAAAGGGTGAAATAACTGTACCTGTGAATTGATGAAATCTTTGTGAAAGGAAAGATTTGTACTGAATGAGATATTTAGTGTGAACAGGAGAGTGAGCATAGGATTTGTAGGCAGACACACTAGGGCCTCACTGACTGTGACTTGGGGGAAGTTCTTTTCTTCATCCTCTCTGAGCTGAAGTTTTTCTCTGTAAAGGAGAGTTGATACTAGTATTTACCCCTGTGGGATTACTCAGAGTTAATGAAATAAAGACCCTGTAAGAGCCCCTAATAGTGTTCAACACATATTAGTGCTGCTCTCAAAAGTTCCACTCCTTGTAGCCCTCCATCCAATTGAAAGTAAGATTGATTGATTGATTGATTTTTTTTATTTTTGAGACTAGATCTCGCTATTTTGTGTGGGGAACCGCATGCTCACGTTGCCCGGGGTACCACAGACACAAGCAATCCCCAGCCTCACCTTCCCAGGTAGCTTGGGATTACAGGAGTGCACCACCAGGCCTCTCCCTATGTTGCCCTGGGTGGGTCTCTAATGCCCGTGTATTCAAGTAATTCCTAGTCCTGGCCTTGTTCCATAGGCTGCTATTAAAGGCATGCGCCACAGTGTCTGGCTTGAAAGTAAGATTTACTTAAAGGCTGCCTCTTGATTGTTATTTCAAGTTGTTGAAGTGTCTAGGCCTTACGGTTCATTCTTTATGTCCCATCATTATTGTAGTCTTTAAACCACCACAACTGTAACAGCCTAGCTAGTATGCCTATTCTTTTGTAATCTGTGAGGTAAGATCAGTAGTGGATAGAAGATTGTTTGTTTGTTTGTTTGTTTGTTTGTTTGTTTGTTTTTAAGACTAGGTCTCCCTATTTTTGCCTGTGGAACTGCAGGCTCACATTGCCCGGGGTACCACAGACTCAAGCATTCCCCAACCTTAGCTTCCCAGGTAGTTGGGATTATAGGAGCGCGCCACCACGCCCAGCTATATTTTTTCGGAACTAGGTCTCTCTGCGTACACCCACCCCCCCACCCTGCGTGGGGCTCAAACTGCGATCTCTGGTCTTAGCTGCGGCTTCCTAGGCTCCCGCTTACAGACATGCATTACCATACCCCACTTACATACATGCACTACCATACCCAGACTTATAGAGAAGGTTTTTAGGGTTATCCGTACGTTTCTTTCTTTTTTTTTTTCTTTTTTGAGACTAGGTCTCGCTGTTTTTGCCTGTGGAACTGCAGGCTCCCGTTGCCTGTGGTACCACAGACTCAGGCAATCCCCAGCCTCAGCTTCCCAGGTAGCTGGGATTACAGGCGCTTGCCACCACACTCACCTATTTTTTTGGGACTAGGTCTGCCTGTGTTGCCTCGAGTGGAACTCAAACTCGTGATCCCTAGCTCCAGCCGCTTCATAGGCTGAAGCTTAGAGGCACAAGCCACCGTGCCCAGCTTTATCCATAACATTTCTTTATCTCTGTGACCTGGTTCTAAACTCAGTAGAGTGGATGCCTGTGTTGTCACTGTGGACAGTTAACTAGAAAAACATGCTCACTGATGAACACTTTGTTGACACTCCATCTAATAATAATTGAGTTTCTCAGTTTCTTGTTTCATTTTCTGTTCTTATTTTATTTTTTGATCTTAATTTGATAGTTTACTTTGATGTAAATTATTTTATTTTTTCCTTTCTAAAACTTGGCTTTAGTAAAGACTGCTTATTTCCTTTTCCACTGTCAGTTAAGTCCTATTCTCATCTATCACACTTCTCTGTCCCCCTAAAAAAGAGATAACCCCAGCACTTCAGAAATGATTATGAAATCATTTAAAACATTTAAACATATATATATATACAAATATATATATATATATATATATTTTTTTTTTTTTTTTTGAGTCTAGTCTCGCTATTTTTGCCCTTGGAACCGCAGGCTCTTGTTGCCCGGGGTACCACAGACTCAGTCAGTCCCCAGCCTCAGCTTCCCAGGTAACTGGGATTACAGGCATATGCCACCACGCCCAGCTATTTTTTGGAACTAGGTCTCACTACAGGCCCCAGGCGGGACTTGAACCACGATGCCTATCCCTGGCCGCTTCGTAGGTGTGCCCAGCCACATCTAAACATATATTAAGGATAATAAAACATTATTTTACTCATATCCCATGTCATGAAACAATACATTATAAGTGCTGTTAAAGCTGAGAAAATAAATTTGATTTCCCTAATACTTTTTTAACATTTCCACTGAACTGTGGTTTTTATCAAGTAATGATTGTTTTGGTATGCATTTGCTTGCTTTATTACAAAACTAAAGCAGAAAATTAAGAATTAAGAAAAATTAAGAAACTGAATTCACTGTTAATTTACCCATTTTGGAATTTTTGAGTTTCATTTATATGTAAGGTAAGGATGATAATACTGCTCTGTTCCTCTTGGTGATATAGATGTATAGATAGGTCCATACAAACATAGAAGTGTAAGACATTTGGCTGGGCTTGTGGTGCATGCCTGTAAGCAGCAGCCTAGGAAGCTGCAGCAGGGACCAGGGATCACAGTTTGAGTCCCACTCGGGCAACGTAGTGAGACCTAGTTCCAAAAAAATAGCTAGGTGTCATGGCATGCACCTGTAATCCCAACTACCGGGGAAGCTGAGGTTGGGGGTTGCTTGAGTTCGTGGTACCCCGGGCAACGTGAGCCTGCGGTTCCACGGGCAAAAATAGCAAGACCTAGTCTCAGGAAAAAAAAAAAAAAGGAAGTGTAAGACACTTGTTAACTACTCTGCACAATTTTAGGGATGTTCATGTTTTAGTTATTAAATACCTGTAGGAGAGAAATCGCCTCTTAAGTTTCTTACACAGATCATCTTTGGTATGAACATATGGGTACAGAAAAATGATTATAAAGGAGAACACTGGTTGTCCATAAAGTACTGCTGATGAAAATTACAGTTTTAATATGAGAAATGGGGGGATTCAGGGAAACCTTTATAAAAATATGTAAGGCTGGGCATGGTAGCGCATCCCTGCAAGTGGTAACCTAGGAATCCACGGCCGGGGCCAGGAATCGTGGTTCCAGTCCTGCCAGGCACGTAGCGAGACCTAGTCCCAAAAAAAGCTGGGTGTGGTGGTGTGCACCTGTAATCCCAGCTACCTGGGAAGCTGAGGCTGGGGATTGCTTGAGTCTATGGTACCCTGGGCAACATGAGCCTGCGGTTCCACGGCCAAAAATAGAGACCTATTCTTAAAAAAAAAAAAAAGTTGTGCATATATATATATATATATATATATATATATATATGTAGCACTAAATGAAAATACTTTGATTTGAGGAAAAGAAAAAAAAATTTAGCGTATTAAAAATAATTTTGCTTCAAGGCCGGGCACGGTGGCTCGTGCTTGTAAGCTTCAGCCTATGAAGCGGCCGGGGCTAGGGATCGTGGTTCGAGTCCCGCCTGGGGTCCTTAGCGAGACCTAGTTCCAAAAAAAAATAGCTGGGTGTGGTGGCGCGCGCCTCTCATCCCAGCTACCTGGGAAGCTGAGGCTGGGGATTGCTTGAGTCTGTGGTACCCCAGGCAACATGAGCCTGCGATTCCACAGGCAAAAATAGCAAGACCTAGTCTCAAAAAAAAAAAAAAAAAAAAAAAAG
>PVHY01027472.1:0-16192 GCA_004024945.1 Uropsilus gracilis
AAATCTGTTTATCTTCTGAAAGAGACTCACCTGGGGCTGGTTGCAGATATCAATATGGGGTAGGAGGGTGGAGAGAGAGGGAGAGGGAGAGAGAGAGAGCATTAGCTTGGTACTCTGATCAGTAGTCTCACCTGTAGACAAAGAAAAAGATGAATGTGAACTTCAAACACCAAAAAGTCTGATGACTGTGGGCTCCAAGTAAGAAAAGACCTGCTCCCGCTCCATATCTGACTTCTGGTTCAACTGTTTCTTTTTTATTTTTTTTTTTTTTGAGACCATGCCCCACTTTTTTTGCCTGTGGAACCACAGGCTCTCGTTGCCCACGGTACCACTGACTCAAGCAATCCCCAGCCTCAGCTTCCCAGATAGCTGGGATTACAGGCGCACGCCACCACGCCCAGCTATTTTTTTGGAACTAGGTCTCGCTACGGGCCCCAGGTGGGACTCAAACTGCGATCCCTAGTCCCGGCCGCTTCATAGGCTGAAGCTTACAGCCACCGTGCCTGGTCTAGGTTCAACTGTTTCTATGGGATGAAGCCTGGACTTAGGTCACATGGACTGCTTGGAAAGGCCTTCCCTGCTGGATGGTACCTTGTGGCCCTGAGGCCCATGGATACAGGGCCCTGTGCTGGCGTTCTGTGTGTGCCCACCTACTCCTGTCCCAAGGAGAGCCTGCTGCACCGGGGCTGCCTTAGTCCTCACCAATCACTGACTTGAAGGTTCATGACATTGAAGGAAAGGCAGATGATCTGACTGGCAAGGGTAATGGAGGCTGTGTGGCCACCACCACTCAAGCACATTGTTCCCAAGAGTCTGACCAGGCACCAGAGGAACCCTTTTTCAGGAGTGTTTGTGCGGGAGGGTGTTTCACCCCGGCACATCCCCAGTAAGCTTGCAAGGAGAAGGACAGAGATGGGTGTTGGCGGCTGTGTTCATCACGGAGAATCCCTTTTCCTGCAGGCCCCAGCTCTTATTCTACTGGTGCAGGCCATGCTGGCCTATTATGTCTTTCTTTTTCCCAGGAATATCCACTTGAGCGAACATCCTTTTGGTATTCCAGGCATCCTAAAACTTCTGATGTTGGTAGGGATGGTCATGGAATAACTTCCAGGAAGGGTATCGGCACCTGAGCCTCACGGGTGGCCCAGGCTCAGGCAGGCCTGACTCTGAGGCACCTGGGTAAACTGTGCATGGGGAACAGATGCCTTGTCTCTTTGTAAAGCTATTTTGTGAATCATGTGATTGTTGGAAGGTCTTTGATTACTTTGTCTGAATGTACTGATTGAATTTCAGATACTAAAGTTCATTCTCCCAGAGCCTGGTCCCTTTAATAAAATATGTCTTGACCTTGAGAACCTGTAAGTTGCTGTGCAGAGCTGGGGTTGGGAGGTTGGACAAGGCCCTGAGCATAGCCTCTTGGCTGTCCTCTAGAAGAACTCTAGCTCACACTTCTGCCCCAACAAGTGGGTGCAGATCACGCAGGAAAGTCACATTCTCTTTCTCCCAGCTGTGTATCGAGGCATGAGTATTTTGGCACCCCTTAGGAAGGCCTCAGAGAGAGTGCACCAGAGGAGAGGCTGAAGAAGACAGCTATGCCCCATCAGGAGGGATCCATTTCAGAGGAGCAATTTGTCTTGCTTTCTCAGGGTGCTGAAGGTGGAGCCTACAGGTGGGATTAGGAGTCACGTGGAAGTCCCTCAAGCCCCAAGAGCTCAGGCAAGGCCCATGTGGTGCCTGTACCCTGGCCCCCTTTCTGGATCATGTGTCCGTTCTGCTTCTGGACTTTGGACCTGGACAGTCCAAGCTTGTTGGCTGACAGTGTTGCTGTTTCTATTGTAGCCTCTGCAGGGGTCCAGTCCAGCTTCCAGGACCTCGCAGAATCACTTGGAACAGAGGAGTTGATGCCAGCAAGTGCTTAAAAACAGAGTGATGAGGAACTGGTCTACTGTGCTGGCAGTTGGGGCTGTTTGCCAATATCCTGACCTCAAAAGCCAGTGGTGGACTTGTACTTTTCCACCTTGTTTTCTGCAGATAGTAAAATGTGAAAGAAGTGTCTCTTTTGGTAGAAGTCATAGCAGCTGGGAACTAGCCACACTCTCTTTCCTTTGCTTACAAGTACGTGGTGGTGTCCCAGAACTGGAGGCCTGGACCTGCAGAAGTTGACATAGTACGGGACCTGCATCAACCAGTGAGCAGCTCTAGTGTGAAAGAGAAATTAGCCTGTGGCGTCTGAAGCTGCTTGTCAGTATATCACAGGCTGGTTCAGCCCAGCCGTGGCAGCACAGTGAGGGCTGTGCTCAGAGTCTCAGTGTTGAGTGGCACAGACCCAGAGGAGTCATGTTTATTGAGCATCTACTTGGAGCTGGCGGAGTGTCTGTCATTTACTGTGATGCCATGTTCAATTCCCACCACTAGGGAATGAAATAAGCACCACAGCTTTATCCACATGTGCAGAAGAGGAGCAACTCACTCTTCATGCAAATGATACTTCACTAAACCCTGGAGAGTTTCAACCCATTGATAATGATAACAGTTAATGCTTTTGGAGCATATCCCATATGCCAAGAGCTAAACTCTGCTTGTTTGAATTTATTTGATCTGACACTAATCCTAGAAGATAGGCACTGTTCTCCCCATTTCGCACATAAAGAAACACACAAAAGATCAAAACAGTGTGCACAAGATCACAGCACTGGGATTCAACACCAGAACCCACTGGCTGGGATCAGGCAGGGCAAATGTATAAAGTGAGTGGCAGGTCCTCAGTGTGATGAGTTTTATGGTGTGACTTAGTCATGTGGCAGATGGAAGGGTGTCATGGAAGTGGTGGCTGAAAATGTTGGCCACACAAAGTGGTCTTAGTTGCCGGTGTAGGGGTTTGGACTTTCTTGTGTAAGCTGGCGCTTAGCTCGTGGAGCTGAGGACTACGGGTTCATGGACGTTAGGGGTATATCTGGCAGTGTAGACGCTGGATTAGAGGGTGGGTGTTACAGGATCTGGGGTTCAATAAAGGAGGCTAATGGAACCTGTACAGGCACAGAGAAGTAAACACCAGCCTCCCGCTTGCTCCCTGCTCCCTGACACACATACCTCCTGACCATAGTCAGACAGGGTGTATGTGGCTTCCATGTGCACCAATTTTCTGTTCTCAAGTGACTGGCAGCTCCTTGAGGGTAGGGTCCCTGTTAGTGTCCTCTGCCCTGCCCTCCTGCATCTTTACTGGTGCCCATGCTGGAGTATTCTCACAAGGCAGAATTTCACAGCTTGTCCAAGCTCAGCTCAAATCCCAGTCACCTCTACAGTCTCCCTGGCAGCATGCCATTCACGGAACTACAACTGTAGCCGGCATCTGGGACAGACAGTGTGTAATGCTGGCACATCCTGTTGGCCCCTGCCTTGTACCTGTTTCCGGCTGTCAGAGAGAAATGCTCTGTGCAGGGCTTCCTCATTCATCCGGCCTGGCCTAGAGACCAAGACCACTTTTTTTTTAAACATTTATTTTCTTTGGGACTAGGTCTCTATGTTGCCCAGGACCATCTTGAACCCATGGACTCAAGTGATTCCTAGCCTCAGCCTCCCAAATAGCTGGGATTACAGGTACGTGCCACCATGCCTGGCTATTTTTTAGAGATAGTCTCGCTGTGTTGCCTGGGGTAGTCTCAAACCCATGGACTCAAGTGATTCCTAGCCTTAGCTTCCTAGGTACCTGGGATTACAGGTGCACGCCACTGTGCCCAGCTTCAAAGACCACTTAAAAAATTGACTATATATATATTTTTCTTACATTGTACACCCCAAAATTCTTCCACCACCATGTCACCTGTGAATCACCACCTTGTGCGCATTCCTTCCCTGATTTTGCCCTCCCTCCTCCTCCTTTGCTCTATGCTTTAGTTCTGCTATCAGTTTGTTAGTTTTAATTTTTGAGGCCAAGACCACTTTAGCCCCACTCTCTGCTGTGGCTCGCCAAGCGCACAGTGGGCTCTGAAGGGGGAGGGTGGCAGTGGACCTCTTGGCTCAGCCTCGGTTAGGCAGGCCACAGCTTGGAAAGTACAGAGATGCTCCCTCAAGTGACTCATGAAACATTAAGTAAATCTTGTTTTTTTTTCATTCAGAACAATTAGTCACGACCTCAAGTTAATGGCCGGATACAGCTCAGTTGTCGGCAGACATGAAATAATGACAGTGAGGATAAGTCCTATACCCGCCTAGAGCTACAGCAGCTCACACAGAGCTGTTCACACCCAGTATTCTTGCCACACAGACAGGACCAGTGCTCTCGCCCTGTCTGTGGATGAAAAAGGCCCAGGGGTCCGCTATCAGCCTAAGGTCATACAGTCAGTGGTAGGCACAGCCTGGCTTTCAGGCCTCTCTCCTCACCTGCCTCCATTCTCTGCTGTGGCCCTGACCTTCCATCCCTTCCTGCTCCCAGTCCCTGCTCTGTGCCACAGCTCTGCAGAGCAAGGCTCAGATGTCTGGGGCTAAGTGGACGCTCCATCCCTCCCCAGCTGAGGTCTCCTGTGGGTGCTTCTGGGGCACACTGGCCCTCTCACAGCCCCTGCTACTCCTCGGAGCTGGTCTTTTTCTCATGTGGCTGCTGGGTGACACTATTGCACAGACCAGACCCAGGTTTGCTGTTTGCCACCTGGACCCTGGATCCCTGAAGCCATTTAAAACCTGGATGGTAAGACACAAAAGGCAGGAAGTTCAATTTGAATGCGAGATTTAGAGCGCAAGGTGTGGCTCAAGGAGTTGCAGCTGCCCTGAACTGCCTTGGAGTCTCACGCTGAGCCTGGGTCTAGTACCGCCTGGTTGCCATCGGGCTGCCCCTGCAGGTGCCAGGCTGGCAGTTCTGACTTTAGACATCAGGCATTTTCAGCATTTAGGATTTTGCTGTTTTCTAGTTGTGATTTGTGTCTGGCTTCAATCTGTGAGGAACTCTGGTTGATGAAGAAAATGCACGAGACTCTTAGTACCAGGGTCAGAGAGCCGCTTAAGTCAATGCGCCCCCTGGTGGCCACACTGAGAACGGTTATCAGCTGTGATGGTGATGATGGTGGGCTCAGACTGGGCCCAAGCACCTGCCGGTCCTCCTCCTGTGCTTTCCAGCCCTGCTGTTTATCCCTTTCAGACCTGAGTCTGGAGACGCTCCCCCTCCCAGAAGTCATCATTAAAACATGATCTTCTTACAAGGAGTTTTAGTGTGCACATCATTACATAGATTCAAGAACACCCTGTTCCCAGAAAACCACACTGATGGCAGTGACACCTGCCTTGAGGCCTTGTCCCTGCTGCCGTTTCATTCGGTGCAAGTGCTGTTCAGATAAAGCCTGGCCAATAGATGCTTATAGTGTGCTACCTTGGGCAAGGCTTGGAGCTGGGTTTAAAGAAGGGCAGGGGAGCCCCTTCTCTCCCTGGAGCCATTGAAATCTGCCAGGCAACACAAGCGTCGGAGAAGGTAAATCTCATACAAGTTTAGGAAGCACAGATGAGACTCGTGGTTTTTCACAGGAGGGGATGAACTCCGGTGGGACAGGGCCTGGGGCTGTGGGCTCAGAGAGCTGGCTCTTGAGTGGGGACTCTGTTGGTAAGGGACCGGATCAGATAGTATTCTGGGATTGTGCACTGAGAGGGGGCAGGCAGGGGAGACCAGGCTAGAGAAGGGGGCACTTTTGGTTCTTTGGGTGAGAAGAGTTGGCTGCCAGCTGCAGAGAGGGGTGGATGTGAGCTACATCAGAAATGTGCAAGTAGTGAGAACAGGGGAGAGAGTGACATTGACGCAGTGTCACATCGGTGACCAGAAGACAGTTGGTGTCTTTAGAGGCAGGACTGTTGATGGGGGCTGAATGTGGAAGGAAGAGGAATCTTTCTTGGGTCTTGCTGGGGGAAGGAATTCTCCTGGAGAATCAAGGAGGTGTGGGAATGTGGGGGGGGGGAGGCTGGGCTGGACACTTGAATGGAGTCGCTGGTTTGGGAATGTCAGTAGGTCTTCAGAGGGGTGAGGGTCTCAGAATGAGAGGAGGAGGTGAGGCTGATGACCAGGTCCTGGGGAGCTCCCGTGTGTGTGGGAAAGCATGGAGAGAGAGGCAATCAAGGAGAAAGCGAAGGTGCTATCTGGAGGAAGATGGGCCAGGATTTCCCCTGCACCAATAGTGCTTTGTACTCTGGAGAGATTACCTGCACCTAATGGTTCTGTTGATAAAGGGAGCACATTCCATGAAGCCTGTTATCTTCACTGGAGGCAAATGTCACCTTGGATGAAGACAAGAGGATGGATCTTGCTGAAGAAGGACATTGATTCGGGATGGAAGGGCTCCTAGTATCTTTCTCAGATGTCTCCTACCTGTGTGCAGGAGCAGTCCACAGTGAGATCCAGGTTTACCTGGGCAGCATGTGAGATGGGGCTATCCTCAACTCAGTGCTGCATGTGACAGTCTCCATGCTGAGGTGTGCCCTGCAGCGCCTTTGGCTAGAAGGGATAGTGACCTCAGAGCACTTCTAGGTTGAGGAATCATTGTTGGTGAGTTAAATCTCATTGCTATGCAAGGACCAAGTGTAGATTCCATGATCCAATAGCCTACTTTTAGGTGCATACTCAAAATAAATGAAAGCAGAGTTTCCAAGAGTTCTCTGTGCACACTTATTGCAACATTACTCACAATAGCCAAAAGGTGGAAGAAACCCAGGTCCCTCCATGGGTGGCCGGGTAAACACAATGTGACATGTAGTACAATGGGGGTATTACTCAGCCTTCAGTGGGAAGGAAATTTTGACACAAGTTATAACATGGATGAACCTGGAGGACCGTAGACTGAGTAAACTCAGTTATAGAAAGACAATCACTGTGTCTGGAGAAATCACTCTACTGGAGAAATCACATTCATAGAAATGGAAACAAATAGAAGGTGGGGGGGGGGCTCCAGGGTTGGGGCAGGAGAGGTGAGAAGTTCATATTTAGAGGGTGCAGCCTCTCCATTCACACGACGATGAGTTCTGGAAGTGGGTAGTGGGGTGGTGCAGGTCGTTGCGAGTATGCTCGCTGCTGCTGAAATAGTTAAAATGGTAAATGTTAGGATTTTATCTTATGTGTTTTACCACAATTAAAAAAATGAATCCCAAACTTGGTATTAACTGAAGCTAAGAGATCATGCCAGTGCTCTCGTGGATGAATTTAGCTCTCTGAGGGACTGTGGCTGCAGGGCCGGCTTCCTGCCCAGCCTGACCTGGGCAGGCTCTCACTGCCAGGCTCCTCGGTCAGAGGGAGGCCACGTTCTGCACTCTCCCACCAGCCAGGACCACTGTGTGGCCTGGCAAGAGGGTTTGTGGGACTCTGTCCAGGCTAAGGTGTTAGACAGCATCCAGCTGCCCCCATGTCATGCCCGACGCAAGGGCAGGGCTGGCAAGCTGCTCCTCCCAGGCAGAGGCTGCTCATTCAGGCCTTGTGTGCTCCGTGGCATGCGGGAGGCCTCAGGATTCCTCCAGAGCTGCTAGCCCAGCTGCTACAGGGCCCTTTGGGCCATCCCTGTACCCACGCCCAGGAAGACGAACTGCTTTTCTTAACCAGGTTCAGCAGGAAATGAAGCCCTTGCTGTGTGTCCTGAAGGAACTCTTCTGTGCATTTAGGATGAGACTAGGAGAAATGAGAAAATAAGGCCCATGCTTTTCTGTGTTCTGTGGTTCCATGAGGAGCCCTGCAGGTTGGGACCTGGCCGACCTGGAAACCCCCCGCCTCAGTCCTTACTCTGGGTTTGGGTACACAGGGAACAAGAGACCCCAGAGAGGCAGGGGCTGGTTGGTGGTAGCACCAGCAGGCAAAGCCAGGCCCAACATGCCAGGCTAGGGCTTGGTGAGGGGCGATGTGCCCTGTTCATCCCTTCTTCATTTTGAAAGTGGAACAATCCTAGGGCACTGAACTGCTTCCCCAGCCTGCCCTGTGTTGAGCGGCGTGGGTTTGGGGCCCAAGCAGTGCCCTCCTTCCATGTGAGTTGAGGTTGCGGGCTGGTTCTGGGCTGTGGGTGGCTAAGTGCGTAGCCCTGGCATGGCTGGGGGAGGGGCGGTGGCTAAGTGGTTTCAGAAAAAGGGCAAAAATGATGGGAAAAGCTTTGGAATCCTCTGGGAATCAGAGCCGCAGCAACAGCAGCTGCTGCCCTTGCTGGAAACGTTTTCCTTGAGTGCCAGAGTGCCCACGGTCCATCCCTGCCAGAGCAGAGCAGCAGAAGCCTGGGGAGGGGCTCAGGACCCTCAAGGAGGCTGGGGAGGCAACTCTTCTGCTCACAGCAGCTCCACGCTCCTCTCAAGCAGAACAACCTTGGTGCTCACCTGCTCAGGCTGGATCGGGGGTGTGCCTGCAACTGGCTGGTAAGTCTCCTTTGTTGTTTGATGGCCAAGGCAGATGCTAGCTTTTCAAGTGGCACAGCAAGCCAACACAAGCTGAGGCCTGCCTCTTTCCACCTGTGTGACATGAGCAGGTCGACTGGCCTCAGTTGTCCCATCTGAGAACTGGGAAGAGTAACAGTGGTTGCCTTAGATAGCTGGTGAGGCATGCATGACACTGAAGTACGCTTCTGACGGATCACAAGTGCTTGGTAAATGATGGTGGAGGTTGCTGTTTTCAATGTTCATTATTTTTGCTGGAGCCATCCTGGGGTGAAGACTCTGTGGCTCCGGTAAGGTCAGTGGTTTGTGGCTAGGCGTCCCTCTCTGGAGGGAAGGAGTGCTGCACAGAGGGCAGCTTGGCTCCTTGCCTAAGCTCCACTGCTTTTGGCAGTGCTCCTTTGGCTATTCATCCCTGGTTTGGGGAGCCCCCATATCTCCATCCTTTAGTAGGCTGAGGGGATGAGAACGGCCAGAGCTGGGTCCTGGGCCAGCCTGTGTGGAAGTTGGAGGAATGTTGTGTTTTGGACAAAGAGAGTCCCACCAGCATTGTGGACAGGAGGGCGTTTTCTCCCAGGAGGTGGGTGGTGTCCTTCCTGGTTTTGGAGCTGAGAAGACTCAGAGAGTAAGCTAGGTCTTGCTGGGCAGGGTCGTTTTCTTAGCTCTGTCCTGTAATCCAGATTGATACATTTCTGAATCTTTTGTAAACCGGAA
This sequence comes from Uropsilus gracilis, assembly GCA_004024945.1. Taxonomy (NCBI): domain Eukaryota; kingdom Metazoa; phylum Chordata; class Mammalia; order Eulipotyphla; family Talpidae; genus Uropsilus; species Uropsilus gracilis. The sequence continues at coordinate 9,088 of PVHY01027472.1, forward strand.
CCACTATGTCCAACAGACCCAAATCATGGTGGGCAGTTTCATCAATGCAGAATGTCCAGCTGTGATGGGTTTATTGACAAGGAACTCACTGCAGTGATCTGACCTTTGTAGACGTTCTGGTCCCTATCCACTCTCCTTACCCCCCAACCTAGAGCACATGGCCTCTCAGTCCCTGTTCTAATGTCCTGGGAGAAACATGGTTTTTAGTAGGCAATCCATTGCACCGGTGTTGACGCCTGCTTTGCTGACCAACTGAATAATAGTACTGCTTTCTATTAACTGGATTTAGTTCAATTTGGACCTGTCAGAGGAAGAGACCAAATGGCTCAAAAGAAACATTACTGAGAGGTTCAGAGCAGCTAACTGCTGCTAGTCAGGAAGCAAGCTCATTCTTGGTTTTGCAGCCAGCTTTACCCCAGCAGCAGACATTCCAGTGATAGCCAGCTGTGACAATGGTCTGAGTCTTATCTGTACTTTGTTGTGGGGTTTTGAGCTTCCTGGGATGCTTAATTGAGTGGAAGGATGCTTTAGGGTAGGAGCTTCTGACAGGTTGTCCCCAACTGCCTGACCTCAAGCTGGGAGGGCTTGGTCTGATCAACCTCCAGTCCCTGGTGTGAGTCTGGGACTGAGACATGCATGAAAGAGCACTGAGCCTTCTGGAAAAATGATAGGTTACTGGCAGTTCCAGAAGTGTTCGACGGGAGCCTGGGATCAAATCCAGGTTCCACCTCTTATTAACTGTGTCACCTCAGGTGAGTAGTGTGATTGCCTTGTGCCTCAGTTTCTTCATCTGTCTTCATCTATTCATCTAAAGTACCCATCTCTCTGTGGTCTGAAACCTCAGTCTCTGTGAGACTGAAGGGAGTGAGTGCATGCAAACCATTTGAACAGGCCTTGCTCAAACATATCAGTCATTTCCATTTCCCTTCACCTCTGGTGCCTTTCAAATGCTGACCGGAAGTCATCTTTTTGAAAGCACAGACTGGTGTCTGGTGTCCATGCTTCCGAAGCTTCCTGTGGCTTCCTGCTGTCCATGGGTTAATGTCTGCAGACTGTTCTTGGTACTCAAGGCTGCAGTTCTCTGGTTCAGACACCACCATCTGGTCTCTGGTCCCACTGGCTTCTTCTTGATCAGCCACCCTGGGGATCCCACCCTCTGTCCCAGACCCAGCCTGACCTTATGCCTCTTCCAGGCCCAACTCCTGTGCCATTGTCTCCCACTCCTTCCTGCACCGCCCTGCCCCATGCAGACTGTACCAGTCCTTGCCTGTTTTTTGTCTCAGGTGGGTCTGAGTCCTCTCTGTGCCTGTCAGCAGATGGGTGTTGAGTGCTGAGATTAATGAATGGGTGTGTACTGAGCTTTCTATGGCCAGGAGCTCTCCTTGCTGTGCTTGCTGCTGAGGGATCATGAGATGGCTCAGGTCTCCTGGGAGCAGAGCAGCCTGTCTCTGTTTTTCCCATAGGATGCAGAGTGGTGAACCTGCCTCATTGTTTGTCTATGGATCAGCTCCTAGTTGGGGCTTCAGAGCACGGCTGAGTTGTCACTGTGGCTGAATTTGCACTGCCTGAACTTTTGCTTGAGAAATGCTGTGGTGTGAAGCTTCCTAGTTGACGTTTTCTAGAGTCTAGCCACTGTTCATCTCTCTCCCTCTCTGGAAATGGGAATGGGATGGATCTACATCTGATCTCTCTCATTTCTCCATGGTAATCAGCACAGTTTTTTTTTTTTCCCATAAAGAAATGGTTTAGGTGTTGATCAGGCATGGGGGTGGGAGAGGAGTAGCCCAGGACGTGGGCAAGACAGAAAGCAATGGAAGACAGGAAGTGCTAACCTGCAAGGTAGGTGATTCTGGGGGACCCCTGGGAGATGGGTGGGCTCTGAGCCAGACTCCTGTGTAGGGAGAGGGAACATGGCCAGGGCAGGGACCAAGGGACTTGGTAGGGGGGCTGACATTAGTGCTGACCTCTGGGACCGGTGACCTCTGAGAGGTGGTAGGATTTAGGTAAGACGAGGGGGAAATAAAACCCCAAATGGAGACACTGCAGTGGCAAAGGCCTCTGTGATATGGGACAGTCCTGGCTACTAGGAAGTGGGGATACCCATCCAGATGGAGCAAAGATTAGGAGGTGAAGTTAGGGAGGAGTAGAAAACTGTACTAACACATGGTTATGACCAGATGTGCCAGCACCAGCTTCCTCCTGATATTCTCCTAGGGCGGTCTATCAACCCCGAATCTCTTAAAGTCTAAAAGGTCATGACCAAGATACTTGAAACATAACAAGTTCACGTAAATTTCAAAAAATTTCAAAAAAGTGCAATTTCACATAAATGACAAAAAGTGCAACATCAACCGTTGCAGCAGCCAGGTTGATGAGCAAAAGCAGGTGTGAGCAAGACCGAGGATGGGGACACAGCACTGAGAACAGGTGCAGTGTGGGGTGTGAGCATGTTGGTCTCCATCCTCTCCACCATCCTCCTCCCTGGATGCACAGCCAGGGACACCAACTCCCCTGGTTCCTCTTATTTTGACCTTGGGGAGATGCAGGGCTGTGATTGTCATGCCCCGTCTGCAGACCATGCAAAGAAACCCAGGAACCATCCATCCAGATTCCTTGAACCCACAGGCTCTGAGCTGAGGTTGGGCTCACCCTGGAGGCTGGTGCCTATGCAGTCGCTAGACGCTCTCACTTCTGGGCCCCTGGGGTTGGAGGTACAGCCCTGTAAAAATTCTCATTCTGGGGATCTCAGCAAATGATGACTTCTGGGGTCTTCACAGGGGCCTTCGCAGGAGGGCAGGTGGGGGTGGGGGCCATGCAGTCCTTCAGCTGTAAGCAAGCCCCTTCTCCATGACTGCCCACAGGCTGCCTCTTGGGCCACAGAGGATCTGGCAAGGATGAAGAAGTGGGGGAATTCAGACTCAGGAGAGTCTGAGGACCCACCCCCAGAGGACTCCTGTTCAGATCCCTTGGACGAAGACCCTAACTTCAGACAAACTCCGGTCAAATCCCACTTCTTTCCCACGGCCAAGAGTCGCAGTCGGCTTTTTGGGAAATGTGATTCGGAAGAGGCTTCCCCCATGGATTGCTCGTATGAGGAGGGTGAGCTGTCCTCCTGCCCAGCCATCACAGTCAGCCCCGCTGTCATCACGCAGAAACCTGGGGATGGTCTGGCCTGCGCAAGGTAAGCTGCCTAGGGAGCCTGCTCCTGCCCCACCCGGCCTACAGCTGGCCCTGGTCATGAGATTGCTGGCTTATGGACTGTAAGCCATAGAGCCCAGGAACTAGAGAGACTTTGGAGGTCACCTAGCTCAGCCTCTGCACTCCTGGGACCCTCAGGACATGAGGTCATGGATGCTGGTCTCCCGGCAGTTGCTGATCCCAGATGCCCTGTGATCCCAGGTGTCTAGGCCTGGAGTGCTCACCAACTCCAAACACTGGCACTTTAAGCCGCAAAGCTCAAAGCCCCTGGATGCTGCTAGACAGAGATACCAAACAGTTCCAGGGAGGAACCACCAGCCCTGCCACCTCCTCCTGGGCAGGTCAGGGGCATTCTTGGGTGGCTGACTGCTGGGTCAGTGCCAGCATGGTCTTGTACTTGTGGGGACCATCCAAGTCCCTGCTGCAGCCCCCCCCACCCCAGCAGCTGCCTCCAGGACCCCAGCTCCTGAGCAGGCAGAGAAGAGAAGGGCCTAGTTATCAGAGGAAGGGACAGCAAAGACATTTCAGATGTCCCCAAGAGGGTGGGTCAGGATGGCAATGCACGAACCCTTCTGGGATGACCATCTAGACAGAGGAGAGTGGGAGGCCTTTATATCATGCATTTTTCCCTATTGCTTGGCCTTGGGGTTTCATCATGTTCCCTGACAAGCTCTGAGGGCCCTGGGGCCAAGGGGAGACCAGAGTATTCAAAGAAGATGTTTTGGGGCCCACAGGCAGCTGTTCCAGAACTGTGTCTCGTTGGGGGTCAAGAAAAGCCTCAAGCTCTATGACCGCAGGAAGATCTTTGAAGCTGTGGCTCAGAATAACTGCGAGGAGCTGGAGAGCCTGCTGCTGTTCCTGCAGAGGAGCAAAAAGCACCTGATGGACAGCGAGTTCAAAGGTGACCCGGAGAGTGGGGTTCCCGGAGAGGCCCGCGTCCACTGCTTGCTCTGACTCTCTTGCTCTTGCAGACCCAGAGACGGGGAAGACCTGCCTGCTGAAAGCCATGCTCAACCTGCATGACGGACAGAACGACACCATCCCCCTGCTCCTGGAGATCGCTCGGCAGACAGACAGCCTGAAAGAGTTTGTCAACGCCAGCTACACGGACAGCTACTACAAGGGTGAGGAGTGGTGGCTATGGGCGCCATCTGCCCTCAAGCACATCTGGAGCCCAGAGGGTCCTGCCACACCTGGACAAGCCTCTGAGCTCCTCACTTCCTCTCCCAGTCCCTCAGTTGACATCTTCTGGTTCTGGGGGGCCCTGCCTTGTCCCCTCCCCCACTGGATTCTTTTTATTTATTTATTTTTTTGAGACTAGGTCTCGCTATTTTTGCCCGTGGAACCGCAGGCTCACATTACCCGGGGTACCACAGACTCAAGCAATCCCCAGCCTCAGCTTCCCAGGTAGCTGGGATTACAGGCGCGCGCTACCACGCCCAGCTATTTTTTGGAACTAGGTCTCGCTACGGGCCCAGGCGGGACTTGAACCGCGATCCCTGGCCCTAGCTGCAGCTTCCTAGGCTGCCGCTTACAGGCTTGCACCACCATGCCCGGCTCCCCACTGGAGTCTTCTCTTCTGGTTCTGAGATCCCCATCCTTCCTTCTGCAGGCTTCATGTTCCTTGCTGCTAAAAAATCTGGCCTCACTCTGGCCTTTTTCTGTGCCCCCTTTGCTTGCCCTTGAGCAACTCTGACCCCTCCAGCAACCAGCCTGGCCTCCTCATTTGCAGAGATCATTCTCTACTCCTGCCGTTGGATTGTCCAGGCCTCTTCTGGGGATTCTGGCATGTCCTGATGATGGGGTTCACTTGGCACTTCCTGCCCAGGCCCTCCTCCAGCTGTAAGCATAAGCCAATCACAGGCACACATCCCCCACAGGTCAGACGGCGCTACACATTGCCATCGAGAGGCGGAACATGCCACTGGTGACCCTCCTGGTGGAGAACGGGGCAGATGTCCAGGCTGCGGCCAATGGGGACTTCTTTAAGAACACCAAAGGGAAGCCTGGATTTTACTTTGGTAGGGAGGCCATGTGGTTGATACTTGGCTTTTCTGAGGCAGGTGGGGGGTTATGAGGCAGAGATGCAGACAGTCAGAAACTGGTGGTCTCAGGACCAAACCATGTGCCCATATTGGCTACAGGTGAGTTGCCCCTCTCCTTGGCCGCATGCACCAACCAGCTGGGCATCGTGAAGTTCCTGCTGCAGAACTCCTGGCAGCCGGCAGACATCAGTGCCAGGGACTCGGTGGGCAACACAGTGCTGCACGCCCTGGTGGAGGTAGCCGACAACACGGCGGAAAACACCAAGTTTGTGACCAGCATGTATAATGAGATTCTCATCCTGGGGGCCAAACTCCATCCGACACTGAAGCTGGAGGAGCTTACCAACAAGAAGGGGCTGACACCCTTGGCTCTGGCCGCCAGGAGCGGGAAGATTGGGGTAGGGAGGGGGCTTCTTGCCTGGGCTGGGGTGTGGAGGGGCTGCCTGCCTCTCTCTGTGCCTCTGGCATCACCATGTTTGGAGTTCCAGTGCTGGGCTCCAGTCTGTAGGGCTAGGGGGGGCAGGGTGGGGGTGAGAATGAGCCAGAGGACCTGGGAAACACAAAACAGAAGAAGCACTTGCATGCATGACTGCTTCTGTTTCCCACTCCCAGCATCCTCAGCAAGATGCAGGGTGGGGGTGGAGTGCTGGGCCTGGGGTGAACTAGAAAAAAGGTGTTGTAGGTGTTTTTCTATAGTAGGCCAGGATTTTTGTGTGACAGGGAGGTCATTAGAGTCCCCTGCCAAAGCAGGAGCCTGTGAATGATGTCAGATTATAGAAGGTGGATGGTGGGGTTGGGCTTCCAGGCATGGGGAGGAGAGCAATGCAATATCCAGTACCAGGCCATTCTGGAAACACATCCCTATTCATCCTGAGGCTCTTAGGATGAGGATCCTGGTTTTTTGTTTTGTTTTTTAACATTGTTTTAATTCTAAGCTGGGCACGGTGGCGCATGCCTGTAAGCTTCAGCCTATGAAGCGGCTGGGGCTAGGGATCGTGGTTCAAGTCCCGCTTGGGGCAACGCAGTGAGACCTAGTCCCAAAAAAATAGCTGGGCGTGGTGGCGCACACCTGTAATCCCAGCTACCTGGGAAGCTGAGGCTGGGGATTGCTTGAGTCTGTGGTACCCTGGGCAGCGTGAGCCTGCGGTTCCATGGGCAAAAATAGCAAGACCTAGTCTCAAAACAAAACAAACAAACAAGACATTGTTTTAATTCTTAGTTTTCTTTGTTGAATGTCTTTATTTTCTTCTGGTTTGAGGTTTTCTAAAATGGACGGCTGCAGTTTGTCACTGAGATGGGGGAACTGAGGGGCCAGGTGTGATCAGGTGATGGGGCTGAGGTGGCAGGTTGATCTTGATGATGAGCAGGGGCCACTGGGTGGGATGGGGCTCTCCTGGGACTCGGGTGGGTCTCCTACTTGACTGAAGTAGAGTTATTCTCCAGGCAGAGCTGGGGAGAATACAGCCTGTGGTTGGGCCTAGGGTGGCCTCTAACAGGCTCCTGCCCCTGGCGGCAGGTCTTGGCCTATATTCTCCAGAGGGAGATCCAGGAGCCCGAGTGCAGGCATCTGTCCAGGAAGTTCACCGAGTGGGCTTATGGGCCTGTGCACTCTTCGCTCTACGACCTGTCTTGTATTGACACCTGTGAGAAGAACTCGGTGCTGGAGGTGATCGCCTACAGCAGCAGTGAGACCCCGGTGAGTGGACCAGCACCGGAGCCCAGCAGGGAGGGCCCCTCTGCACCCCAGTCCTCACTTCTAGACCCTGAACCCACTTGGCTTGTCCTATCATCAGTGAACAACTGCTGCCTGGGCATGGGGGTGTGAGGGAGGGGGTGGGGGTTTAAGCCCAGGACCTCATCTC
>PVHY01027473.1:0-16130 GCA_004024945.1 Uropsilus gracilis
GACTCTTGCACCTGCTGTTCCCTCTGCTTGGCCATTTGCAGGGCCATTTCCATCTCAGCTCAGATGAGGCCTTCTCCCTGGGACCGCTTAATTCTACCTCACCTTCAGCCTCCTCCCCCTGCTCCCCGCCATCTTCTTGCTGGTATTCAACTATACCAGGCTTGTCTCTGCTTCTGGACCTTTGCCCTGGCTGTTTCTTCCACCTGGACCACCCGTCTCTCGATGGCTCCTTCCCTCGTGTTCTTCAGGTCTCAGCTCAAGTGTCACCATGTTAGCTAAAGAGTCTTCCTCCCCCTTTCCTCCCGGGGCCCCTCCTCTCAGCTTTGTTTTCCCCCATGGCACCTCTCCCAGCCAGACAGATTTATGCGTTAACTGTTTCTTGTCTGCCTCTCCTTCCAGTCCCACTGGGCGGGTATTGTCTGTTTGGGTACCTGCTGTGTCTCCAATTTCTAGAACAGGGCCAGGCTCACAGCATGGCATTCATAATGTTCGTGGAACTGGTGAATCAGATGTCTAACCCGAAGATCTTAGAGTCGCTGCCCAGACCTCTGGCATTGTGGGAACTGGGGGTTTGCTGCTGAATCCCAGGCGTGAAATCTTAGAATTGTCACCACATTTTAGAGTCAGGAAGCCAGAAGCCTTGGGGTCCTCTCTCTCCCTCTGCGGTCCTCCTGGCAAGGTTGGCGAATTAGCCTTGGTTCCCTCCTCTCGGGGAAAGGGGGTCATAATCACATTTGGGGTTTGGGTCATCCCCATGGTGGGAAAATCCTCTCCTAAAGACTGGGTCCTCTGGTGTTCTTAGAACCTCCTCCCTGCTATCTCCAGCCTCAGCTTCCCAGGTAACTAGGATTACAGGCGCGCACCACCACACCCAGCTATTATTTTTGGAACTAGGTCTCGTTACGGGCCCCAGGTGGGACTGGAACCACGATCCCTAGCCCTAGCCACTTCATAGGCTGAAGCTTACAGGCACGAGCCACCGTGCCTGGCTCTGGGAGCTTATGGGGCAGGAAGAAAGGGATTTGAGGGCAAGACTCTTGCTTTCAGAGGCTCATCCCCTAATGCTTCCCATTCCCTGAGCATTTCGGACACAGAACTGAGGTGTTGGCCAATAACTAAGGTGTTAGGTGGTGCTTAAGGTGCTAACTGATAGCTGAAGTGCTAGCTGATAACTTAAAGGTTAACTGATAAGGGAAGTGCTGGCTGATAAGCAAAGTGCTGAAGATAAGGAGAGTGTTGAGTAAGAACTAGAGAGCTTTGGCCACCATCCCTCTCTCTTCACCCCTCCCTCCCTTTTCAACCATTTATTAAGTACCTACTGTGTGCCAGGCCCAGTGCAGGGAGAAGGGGTTGGGAAAATGGATCAGAAGTGAGCTCTCCTTCAGGGATGTCAGCCTTGCACTGCTGAGATCTCCGTTCCCTCAGAGAACAGCAGTCTGGAGACACAGAGATGTAGTGCGGTGTAGCGCTGTGATGGTGGAATGGCAGCACTTGTCGTCGTTCTCCCCCTCCCCCCCCCCAGACTCCTGCCTGCTGCCGGGTTAAGTCAACCCCTAAGCCTGTCCCTGCTGGTGGCACTTCTAGGCCAGCTCCTCTCTCTCTGGCGTGGGTGGCAAGTGACTTCATCTGGCCCCAACGGCTGTCACTCAGCCCTACTCAGACAAGAGACAACATGGTTGCCATGGAAATGAATATGCTTCCCCCTTGGGGGGGGTGAGCCAAGGGAGAGAGAAAGTGTGTGCGGATGTGTGAATGCAGCACAAAGTGACCTGGGCCTGGTGACTCAAGTGGTGGTGGGGGGTTAACTCCTTCACTGCTGCTTCCCCTCCTCTGTTCACACCCTGCCTCCTCGGGGACCAGAGTCTGGGAATCCAAGCCAAGAGCATGAGTCCCAGAGATTGTCTCTCACTCCAGGCAGCCTCCTCTGTGCCTCAGTTTCCTCATCCAGAAAGTGGGCGTGAGAAGATGCACCTGTTGACAGAAGTGTGTAACAACAGGGACGGGTTCTGAGAAATGTGTCCTTGGCAATTTCTCCATGCAAATGTCAGAACGAATGTCAGATGACACAAATCTGAGTGGGTCACACGCACCTGGGACAGCCACAGTCCCATGGGTGGCCTGTCACTGACCAAAACTGTTCTGTGTGGTGCGACTGTGTCCATTCACTGAACACTCACCAGAACCCTGAACCCTGTCACATGTCAAGGTCTGTCCTAGCACCCCCGGGGCTTCCAGGCCAGTGGGGGAGAGCCAGACAACAGTAGCAATAAATGAATTAGAGGAAAAGGGTCAGATAGTGCTATATGACAAGATAAGAAAATGGAAGTTTGGGATAGGGAGTGAAGGAGGGAAAGGAACATTTACCTGGGGATCCGGGAAGAGCCCTAGAAAGAGATAGCATGAGAACTGAGGCTTCAGGGATGAGAAGACACCCATCGTGGGGATGTCCGGGAGAAGGATATTCTAGTCAGAGGGCACAGCATGTGCAAATGTCCTGGGGCAGGGCTGTGGCCGACATGTTGGGAGGAACAGGGAGGATACATGTGTGGTTGGAGCAGAGGGAGTAATGTAAGGCCAGGAAGGGGATAGGAACAGGTCGTTCAGGGTCATATGAGTGTGATCTGGTGAGCTTTCACACCAAGGCAGGGCTGTGGGCAGAGGACAGAGAACTTGACTCAGGGACTCACAGGCATCCTCTGGTTGTTGTGGTGAAGACAGATTGTGGGGGGTGAGGGCAGGAGCAAGGGACAGGTCCAAATGGGCCTGCCACACAGGGGTGCTCCTGCCAGCTCACATGTCTTCTATCATGGCCATGTTGGAGCATTTACAGATAGAAAATGTCTTTCTATTTTCTTGTGAAGGATTTTCTATTGCGCCTTTATGAGTAGCAAGTTACTTAAAAAAAAAAACTACACATGTAGGTGGGTTATATGTCTATGAATTTTACTCTACAACAGACTGAGATGTGCATTCTAGACGGATCCTGGTGTGGGCCTGGATATAGTGAGTGCTTGGAATCAGGGTTGTGATTAATGGGGATCAGAGGACAGAGATGGGAGGGATGCAGAGTCTTTTCCAAGCTCCTGAATACTCCAACTAGGCTTCAGTCTCTTGTTACCAGAGCTCAGTCATGGAATCCCTCAGCTCTTGTTTTTTATGGATGAAAAAACAGAGAGGGCAAGCGATTTTTCCACTGTCACACAGCCTGTCATGGTGAACCCTGATTGCTGAGGCCAGTTCTGATGCCTCGGGGTGACAAGTATTGGCTCTGCCTTCGGAACCCTCTGCAGTCCCACTCCCAGCCTAACCCCACTTCAGCATATTTCTGTCTCATAGATGAACCTGACTTAGTTAATAAGGTCCTCACATCCCTTGACCACAGAGATTGATTCAGAGGTGGCCGTGTAATCCAAGAACCAGCTGCTGAAACCAACAGGCATGAGAGTTTCTGTTTCTGCTCGGGTTGTTGGTAGGAAGACAGAAATAAGTCGGAACTTGGGGTCTCTTTGGTCTGTGTGAATGAGGAAGCTGACTGTGAATGAAGTTTAGCCAGGGAAAAAAACAAAGTAACATACTGAGAGAGACTGACTTTCAATCATCTCATTTTTATTCCTGGATTCAGCTATGCCTGAAGCTGGCTGGTTCCAGGATATGGCAGTTCCTGGAATGTTTATATGATTTCTTTCCTGAAACCTTTTTAAACACCATTCTCACAGCTAAACAGAGCCCTCCCTGGCCAGTGCACCAGGTTTCAGACTCCATACCAAGCCCATACCCTGTCTCAGGGCCAGTCAGTCTTTCTTTGTGTGATGGGTAGGCGCTGTAAGAGACAAAGGAAACTCTGGGTGCTGGTGTGCAGTCGTGAGCTGTCTGGGGACAGGGATACATGCTGAGAAATGCATTGTTGGGGGTTCAGTCACGGTGTGAATGTCATAAAAGATATGACACAAACCAGATGGGACAGCCCACTTCAGACTCAGGCTAAAGGGTAGTCTGTTGGGACCACAACTATATATGGAGCCAACCAGCAAGGGAAACTTCATTAAGGGACACATAACTGTATTAATTTCCTTGTTGTGATGGCTTCGTGGAAATAAACACACGTCAAAACTTACAAATTGTCGACTGTACGCCAGTTGTAGCTCAGTGAAGGCACATGTTTAAAAAACAGCATCATCTCTGTGCCTGGATTCAGCTTTACCTGAAAGCAACTCTTTGGGATTCTTCAGCTATCTCAGCCAGTCAACGTCCTTTTATGGAAAGAATAATTATTATCCTTCCTTTTTAGTTCCTGTCGGTTTTGTTAGCTCTTCTCTGTCATGCCATAGTCTCGATAGAAGAGAACAAACACCCAGAATAAGGATATGTGAGTTGATGCTTCCAAAAATGTACCTAGGAAACGGCTGTGCATAAAAAGTTTATGACTCAGCACACCTGGAACACTGTTCAACAGGTGTCTGTCCTGCAGGACTTTAATATGCAAATACAAGTCTCCAAGATGGGAAGGCTCGCCAGACTGGTGTGAGCTCAGAATCCTTTGTTGCTGGAAGCTTTTCAAGGGAATAGATTCAGTGACTGGGGAGACAGAAAGAGCAGGGCTCCTGGAATCAGAGGAGCCTGGGTTCAAACCCTTGCTCTTCTAGGTGACATTGGACATGAATCCAAAACGGGCTGAGGCAGATGCCGTTGGTGGCTGCCAGCACCTGCTGCCTTGAATCATGACTTCTCTGGACCCTGGCGTGTGGCAGGCTGCTGGGGACTTAATGCTCCAAGAGCAACTCTAATTTAGGGGTTGATGGGGGTTGGAGGATGAATAACTTACCTTGTCCCCTCACTGGGGCAGCTCTGAGGTCCCCCAGAAGTCTGCCTCAGCACTGAACTTCAGATGCCATGGCAGTCACCTGCTCATCAGCACCCCATCCTGGCATCTGCCATTGCCAATCTCCATGCCTCCTCCGTTTTGCTGCTTCCTGATATATCACCTTGGCCATAGCGCTGCTCCTCCCAGACAACCTCCAGCCTCAGGGCCCCTCCCACTTGGGCGTGTGGTTCATGTGCTTCCATGCCCTTGATGGAAAGCACCAGAACAACCAGAAGCCCCTGTGCCTGCTAGGCTAGAGAGAAAGTCTCTCATAGCTGGAGCACCTCCTTGTCACTCCTCTGAGCTTTGCTTACGCTGTGCCCCCTGCCTCCAATGCCCTTCCTTCCCCCCTAAACAAACGCTCCCCTCCAGCTTGGGCCCAAAGTTTCTGGATTATTGAGTAAATAACACTAATTTGCATGGTGCTGAAGAGTCCCTTTCTAGTCCTCTTTTATTCTTTCTGATGCTGTGAAGGAGACAGTCTCTGCTGGGCACTCAGGGATACTTGGCCCATTCCTGCGGTTTGCCCATCCTCCGTAAGCTGAGCAGATGAAGCGGACTGCAGCTTCTGAGTCGTCAGCAGGCATGACACCTCACTAGATGGAATAACCATGGTTTTTGTTTTGTCTTGTTTTTTTTGAGACTAGGTCTGGCTATTTTTGCCCGTGGAACCGCAGACTCTCGTTGCCCGGGGTACCACAGACTCAAGCAATCCCCAGCCTCAGCTTCCCAGGTAGCTGGGATTACAGGCGTGCACCACCACGCCCAGCTATTTTTTTGGAACTAGGTCTCGCTACAGGCCCCAGGCGGGACTCGAACCGCGATCCCTAGCCCCGGCCACTTCATAGGCTGAAGCTTACAGGCACGAGCCACCGTGCCCGGCCGGAATAACCATGTTTTGTTTCCATCATGTGCATTTCGCCACCCACCTTCTATTTGTGGCAGGTGCAAACATGCTCTCCAGGAGAGAAGCAGAGACTCTGTTTTTAAATACACTTACTTGAGAAGACATGAGGCAGTTGGAAGGCAGCTATTAAATAAATCGTGGAGCAGGTGGGGAGACAATGTAGTGACAACCATGGTGGATGAAGCTTGGGAGGTGCTCACCTCTTTCAGGAAGCCCTCCCAGACTTCCCTGGTCAAGCCTTTGGGTTCGCTACTATGTTCACTTTTCCCCTCCAGGGCTCTGTATAATGGCACGTGCAGGATGCAGCTTTCATTTGGAAGGGCAACCGGAGGCAATGCCAGGAACTCTCTGGGTCTCAGTCTTCCTGTCCGTGACATGAGGAGGATCCCAAGGGGCAGTGGCAGTTCTGATTGGGGGGGAGGAGAGGGTCAGGCGCCTTCATGCCAGCTGGGCTTGCCTCCTGCAGCTGCTATAGTTGCCATGGTTACCGCACAAGCACCCCCACACCCGCCAGCCCCTCACCCTCAGACCAGACCCTTCCAGGGACCAGGCTCCTGGGCGTCATGGAAACGGTTTCCAGGCACCCACAGCAGGCTTCCTCATTGGCTGACTGAGACTGCAGGCAAAGGTCACCCCCAGGGTCACTTCTAGGGGCCTGAGCAGGCTTTCTTCAAGGTTCCCGAGCAGGTGAAGTGGGATGTCCACCGTGGAATCTTTGTTTTTAACTCGTTTGTCCCTGGGATTGCTGAAAGCCTTGCAGTCACCTGTGTGGGGTGGGACTTTCAGCTACTCCCCGCCTCCCCCAAACTCCCAGGAACGACCCTGGAAGAGGCCTGTGCTAAGTAAACCCAATGGGCTCGTTCTGCAAATGTGTCCCTGAGAGGACCCGCCAGGCAGCCGCTCCCTCTTCCTCTGGAACCTTCTCCCAGCCGTGGCCGCTGCCGTCACGGAGCAGGGGTGGGCCTCAGGAGCTCAGGAGCAGGGCAAACGGAGCTGGGACGGACCCTGGATGAGTGAGAAGTGGTAACAGTAACTCGGGTTTGCTGGGTGACACTTGTGTGATGGGCTCACATCACAGACACACAGTAGCTCATGTAATTCTCATGCCAAGGTTAAGAGGGGGCACACCGACCCCATTTGGGAATGGGGAGACCAAGGCCTGAGAGGTCAAGTGCTTTGCCCAAGGTCACAGGGATGGAATTTGAGCACGGACCTTGCCACTCGCGGGTCAACGATGCCCACCACTGTCCCCAGCCTCTGATGCTGTGACTGAATGGCGGGGTGCCCTGCAGCTGGGGAGGTGGAGAGACTGGGAGGGAGGTGCCAGGAGTGGGCTGGGACCCTGGGCAGCCAGACGGAGAGACGGACGCAACCACAGTGTGGTCCGGGGAGAGTCAAGCCCTTCTGAAGTCTGCGATGGGACCAGGGAAGCCAAGCCAGAGAAGCTGATGAGTGACATTGTGCGCTTGCCCTGTGGGCACAGCTGGCTCATTTGCAGAATGAGCCCACTGGGTTGACCATGAAAGCACCCCTCGCTGCCCTGTCCCTTCCGAATGGACGCTGCAGCTGAACCCCGATCTGCAAAAGCTCTGGAAGAGCACCAGGCAGCATGCGGCCTGAGAAGGAAAAGCGAATCGAGGCAGCAGACCTCTCGTGGTGGCTGCTGGGTGTCCAGCCCGGCGTTGCAAGGTCCCAAGGGGCCCCAGATGTTGGGGAGACAGACACGCCCAGGCCCGTGGGGTCAGGGGTGGGCAGAGGGGACTCAAGGTTAGGCAAGAGGGCACATCAGAAGAGGGTGCGCTGAAGCTGAGACTGAGCAGGGGTTTGTCAGGGAGAAGAGAGGACTGACCTGGCAGAGGGAGTAGTGTGTGCAAAGGCCCTGGGGCAGGAAAGTGAGTGGCAGGACCATGTGGTAGGAGCAGAGTGAGCGAGTGGGGTCAGGAAGAAATGGGGTCATGGAGGACACAGACTGAATATCTATGTCCCCCTTCAAAGCCATATTGATGCCTCACCCCCTGGGCCATGGTATTTGAAGGTGTTTGAGGTGAGGCCTTGTGAGTAAAATTCATGCCCTTATAAAAGGTACCCCAGAGCGTTCCCTTGCTCCTTCCACCGTGTGAAGACACAGTGAGAACGTCATCATGAACCCATAGTGGGTCCTCACCAAACACCAAGCCTGCTGGTGCCTCAAGCTAGGACTTCCCAGTTCCAGATCTGGGAAACATACACGTCCATTGTCTGTAAACCACCCAGTCTTATAGTGTTCTCTTATAGTCCATGCAGGAGATGCCAGGAGGGCTTCTCGGAGGAGGTGATATTTGAGCATGTGGAGGGTAAAGAGGAGGCTTCATGGGGAGATCTGGGAAGAAGAGCATTCCATGTAGAGGGAACAGAATGGACAAAGGAAGGACAAGGGCAGGGAGGCACCTGGGAGCAAGCCCGAGATGCGCTGCTGCCCTGGTCTGGATGGACTCGGGGCATCACTTGGGGCTAAAGCTCCAGGCCTTGCTGCTGGGAGACGTGGCAGGGGAGGGAGAGGAATGAGGCTTGGCAGCCAGGTCTGGGGCCTTTCCTCCCCAGCCCAGGGCACTGATCCGGCAAGTTTGGGCCACAGACAGATGGTGCAACCAGGAGGCAACTCGGGCCACCCAGCCTTCCGGGTGTCACCGTGCTCCGAGGTGTCCCGGTTCCCACCAGCTGCCACACACAACACACGGCCCAGATGTTCCATCCCAGGGACATCTGTACTGGGCCGTCCCCAGCACCAAGCCGGTTCTGTCTGTGGCGGGGATGGTGGTTCCTTCTCAGCTGGGGCGGCTGTGGGACAGGCTGGGGCTGGTCCAGGTCCCTTGCTCTGGGCCAGGCAGCCCTGTCAGGGGTTGCAGGGAGGGGGTCCAGGCAGCAAAGGCTGAGTGGCCAGTGTGGTGCTGGGAGCGGGCAGTGGAGGTGGGGGGGTCTGTGAGTCACCAGGAGGCGCCCCACCGGGAGAAGGGGAGGGGCTGGGGGTCCCGCATCAGACTCTTGGTATTTGCCTTGTCAGCCATGAGTGTCCACCTCCAGGCCTTTGGCCCGGTCACTCCCCACCCCACCCCCCTCCTGCCCGTCACTCCCTGTTCTGTTCATTCTCCCAACAAGTCTGACGGTCACAGTCACTGAGCGACAGGACATGTCCTGAGCATGGTGGCATCAATGGTTTTGTCATCATGTGACTGTCAGAGTGCCAGGACAGGAACCTAGACAGGCCCTCCCCGGGCACAGCCCGCTGGGACTCCGTCATGCAGTCTGTGGCTGACCAGGACGTCGCCAGGTGACACCTGCCTGCATGGGCATCTGCCTGTGATGGCAGTGATCCGGGCACCAGGAAGGCAATTGATCAAAACAGACCAATAAATCGGCAAACACACAGCTCCTGAAGCCTTGTGGGGTCCCGCTAGGTGCAGGAGACAGGCAATAGCAACAAAGAGATAACCAATAGCCATCAGCTATTGAGGGGTGGGAGCAATAGAGTGTCATGTGTTAGGGAGGACGAGGGGAGCTTCTTTAGCTGGGGTAGTCAGGGAGCATTTCTCGGTGGGGGTGACATCTGAGCTGAGAGCTGAAACAGGAAGAAGAAGCAGTAATAGGAAGACGGAGATCCTAGATAGAGGAAACCATCTGTGCAAAAGTCCTGGGGCAGGATCATGCCTGGCATGATGTCAGAACAGTGAGGAGGCCCGTGTGGCTGAAACACTGAGAGAAAGGGAGAGATGGAGCAGTGAGGGCAGGAAGGAAGCAGGAGCTGTGTGGTGGTAGTGGTGGGACAAGGAGGATCCTACAAGAATATGGATTTGATCATCCTGGGGGAGGCCTCTGCACAGACAGGACCCGAGAGGAGTAGGCATGTGTAGGAGCTCAGAGAGGGTGAGACATTTACCTAGAGACATCCAGCATCGGAAGATACCAGCCTGGCCTTTCTCCATCCTGCTGAGGTCCAGGGACCCAGAAGCCAATAGAAACTTTTCCCTAAAGTAAAAAGTAAAAAAACAAACAAACAAACAAACAAAAACGGAAGAGAATGAAAAAGCAAAAAGACTTTTGGTGAGAGCCCCTGAAGGTCTCCTGCTAGTGAAGGAGGCGGCGGAAGAAGAAGAGGGATCAGAAAGTAAGGGAGAAAAGTGCAATATTTCTATTGTCCTTATCCAAATAAATTGAGATGTATTTGTGAATGTGTCAGGGAAACCTCCAGGAGCGAAACTATAAAATCACACAGCTGCTCTGAGGGCCCGTGACAGACAGCTCAGATTAATGTAGCTGTATTTTTATGGTCTGTTAACAACTGATATGGGTTTTAAATATATTATCTTCCATTGTATTGTCTGTCATTTTAAAAACTGCTCATGTCTCCTGTGTTTGCTTTTAAAAGGTTCTTATAGAACATTCCGCCGCTGAGCTCCCAGATCTTTTTTTCCTCCCGTAGATATATCATTGTGGATCTTCTTCTCCCCCCGAGCTAGGTTTTCCCTGGTACTTTCATGGGTAATTTACCACAGAACCTATTGGAACCCCTTGAGTTTCTTAATTCAGGGAGCAGCTGCAGGAGGCTAGACTCCTGTCTAGTTGGAGATGTCAGAGAGAGGAGAGGGAGCTGTTCCAGATGGGGGAGCAGTGTTGAGCAGGCCCCGGATCCCCGTTGCCAGGCCTGGCCGAAGTACCCGACTGCTCGAGCTCATGATTACCCCGGAGACTTGTAGCCGTCAGCGGATGAGCTGATAACACCGAGTAACAAACCAGCCCAGCCTCAGTGGGGGACAACAGGACTCTGGCTTCTGCTCTGTCCCTCTTGGGGGACCCCTGCAGCTTCAGCCATTCCTGCCAAGGCTAACCCCACTCCCGACCTGCTTTTTGTGCCCAGAGAGCATGGCTGGTGTCTGCTCCCTCAGCTGGAACTCGAGTGGAACTTAGAATCTTCATTACAAACCTCCATGTCCACTTCTTGGGGCTGGGCCCCCTCCCCCACCAGGGGACCCGCTGCCCCTCCCCCATACCCTCCCCCATCATCACCTCATCCCCTAAATCTCTCTCTCACCCACCCCTTCTTTTTCACTCCCATCCAATCCGGTTAAATCTTATGTCTGAACAGCAGAGATCACCCTGTCTTGGTCTCACGGCTGCCATTCTCTTCCCTGTCAATCTATTTTCTCTGTAGCAATTAGACTGATTATTTCTTCTTTAAAAAAAAAACAAAAAAATGCACTGATTAAGTCCAGCTCTTGTTCAGACTCTGCTGGGTCCCCAGAGACTAAAATCCAAGCCCTGGCTTCCTAGGGAATTGCAAGGCCCTCAGTCTTATCTCAAGGTCCTCGTAGCTGGCCCCCATAGAGTTGTCTCCCTAAAATCCCCCCCATCGTAACCACACACCCCAGTCACACTTAGTCACTCATTTTTACCTCCCCAACCAAACGTCAGCCTTTTCCAACACCCCACTTTCCGCACATTCTGTTCCCCCAGCTTAGAATGCCCTTCCAGCTCACGAACTCCTAGGCAGCTTGCACAGCCCAGCCTGCGTGGCCCCCTCCCAGAAGATGCCCCTATCCGGACCACCACTCCTCAGCCAGCATTTGTGGTTCCCAGAAGCACAGCATGAATCACATGCTTGCGGTCCTCCCAACTACATAAGAGGCCTCCTCCCTGTAGGCAGGACCTGCATCCCCTTCTCTCAGCACTGCCAGCCCCCATCCCAGGCACAAGCGCAACTCTTAACTACACAGAACAGAGAGGAGGCCTGAGCACAAGGCATTCATTACTGAGCCTGGACCATCAGAGGCGAGCTGGTAGCCACGGAGCCATATATAACGAGGTACTAATTGTGCAGGGAAGACAATTAGGAAGGGAGTTTTTGAGTCACCGGTTCCGTGTCTGGACAATTAGACATCGGGCCATATATAAAGGATGCTAATCGCTTGGTTCGGACGATTAACGGGGCGCCCAGGAAATCATAAAGCAAAATGCCACCACGCAGGCTGGCACCGAGCCAGGTGGCTCAGCCTCGGGGCTGAGTCTAGCTGCTGGGACTCGAATCTTACAGCAGGAGCAGCAACGAGGGACTTCTGTAGCTGGACCTCACTCTTCTCATCTGTAAATTGGGGATGCTTGTGGCAACTGCCCCACAGGCCTGAATTGATTGGGCCTCTGGATAGTAATGGAGACACAGGCCATTACCTTTACACGTGGCAACAGGGCGCCCTCTAGGGGCACTCAAAGCTAATTGGGGGATGGTGCAAGATACTAATTACCGCATCCAGGAGGTGTGAGAATGTGGCCCACATACATGGACAGTGCCTGTGACGAAGAGGAAACCAGATGACGGACATAGAAGCCAGGGAGAACTAGCACGGTGAGAAGTGCCCACTGTGAGCCTCATCCCAGTCCTTGTTATCCACCCCATGTGATTTGACCTCAGTCGTGTTCCCTGGGGCCTAGGAAGCTAGCGGGCAGGCAGCCCTGAGTGAGTCCTAGTATTGCCACTTTGGAGTCTCCTGAGCCTCGGTTTCCTCATCTGTCGTTTCAGTCACCATCACTGTCTCTGGAGCTCAGAGTTTCACACAAAGGAGACATGTGATGCACGGGGCTGTTTACTCTCGTTATTAATATCAAAACAAACATTTCATTTATTGGCATCACCTGAAAGCTTTTCTCACAATTTCCCCGTGTCTGTGTCTGGGCCTCAGGGCCAGGATGGAAGTAGGATTCAAGGGCATATGCATAGAGGCCGGGAAAAATAGGGGCGAGCCATGTGGCAATGTGTGGGTGACACAGGAGCCAGGGTCCTGATGGGCAGCTCTATGATTACATGAGCATGAAGCTGCTAGGATGAGAAGAGCCAGGGCAGGGAAATCCAGAAAATGGTACTTGGGGCAAGGACATGGCCTATGCAAAGGGTCTGAGGCAGGGTCATGCCTGGCCTGTCCGGAGAACAGTAAGCTATGCACCCAAAAGAACTGAAAGCAGGTCCTTCTCCAAAACACTTCATTTGCAGAGCAGAAACTCTGGTTTCATTAACACTAACCCTCCACCCCTCCCCCAGCCCCTGGCCCCCACCCTCTACTTTCTGTCTCTCTGGGTGTGGACTGTCTGGGGCTCTCCTGTGAGCAGCACCCTGCTTGTCTTTGGTGTTTGGCTTATTTCACTGAGATGGTGTCTTCAGGGCCCATGCCTGTTGCGGTGTGAGTGATGGCGCATAAAGGCTGAGTGATAGCCCAGTTTGTGAAGGGAATACATTTTGTTTACTTGTCCATGGATGTTCACTTGGATTGTTTCCGCCTTTTGGCTATTGTGAATTCTAGTACTATGGATATGGGTTCATGAAACCCGTCTGAGCCCCTGTTTTCTGTTATTTTGGGTAGATGCCACAGGAGTAGAATCATTGAATCAAATTAAACGGTAATTCTAAGTTTAGGTTTTTGAGTGTCCACCGTAGTTTTTTTTTTTTTTTTACTACCTTTTAATTTGATTTCCAATGTGTTTTAATGTCTAGAAGTTTCCAATTATAACAGGATCATATTTCTCACTCTAAGCCAAGGGAGGCTAGGAAGGGCAGTGAGACCTCTTGTGTGGGCTAGAGAATGTTCAAGAATCTAGTCATCTATGCCTCTCCCTGGCCCTAGAGAAGATCTTAGAAGTGAAGTGTGACATCAACCAGTGGACTTCCAGGAGGAACTGATATTAGAAAGGGGTTTCCAAATCAGTAATTAAGTTGAATTATAGGAAACAAAGCAACTCAGCCCTTGTAGCTAGGAAGTAACCACAGACAACATGCAAATAAATGGATATGGCTATGTTTTAATAAAACTTTATTTATAAAAACAAATAGGGGGCCAGATTTGCCCATAAGCTGTACTGATAGCCCTATCGTAGGTGCTGGGGAAGCAGGTGTTCACTGTTAGGGAGGCCACCTGGAGGGGAGGGGCTGCTGCTGTACTCTAAGTGGGAGTTTTCCAGAAGACTGAGGAAGGATATTCTGGGCAGAGGAAACTGTGTGCAGCCTTGCTTTGCTTAATGCCTTTTCAGTCAACAACAGATCACATATACAGTTGTCCCAAAAGTCTGCACCATTGAGCCTAAGTGTGTAATACCAGCTAGATTTATGTCATTATACTCTATAAAATTCACACAATGGCAAAATCACTTAGGACATATTTCTCAGAACAGATTCCTGATATTCAGCAATGCTGAGTGTGTTTAAAGGTTTGCAGGTGGGAAGGTGGGAGCAGAGATGGGTGATGGGAGATGATCCAGGAGTCATTGGACTAAATCACACAGGGCCTCAGGTCTGGAAGGTTGGGGGGGTTGAGTGAAGGGCAGAGGGCAGTAGGAGCCATCGAAGATTGTATAGCAATAGAGGAGCTGCATATTACAATCAGAAGACCCAGCAGGGGCTAGTGTGACCTTCCTTCCTCCATCCTGGACAAGAATGTCTGGGGTCCTTTTTGCTTGAATAAAGTTTATCAGGAGCTTGAAACACTCTCCCAAATACATGGACAACAAGAAACCCTTGACAGCCCATGCATAAAAACCAGCATTTATTCAGTGCTTGCTTCACTCCAGAACTCTTCTTCTTCTTCTTTTTTTTTTTTTTTTTTTGAGACTAGGTCTCGCTGTTTTTGCCCGTGAAACCGCAGGCTCTCGTTGCCCGGGGTACCACAGACTCAAGCAATCCCCAGCCTCAGCTTCCCAGGTAGCTGGGATTACAGGCACACACCAACACGCCCAGCTATTTTTTTGGAACTAGGTTTCGCTACAGGCCCCAGGCGGGACTCAAACCGCGATCCCTAGCCCCGGCCGCTTCATAGGCTGCAACACCTGATTACAGAGACCCAGACAGTCACTTATTATGAAGATGACTCCTTCCTTAACCTTATGAGACAGGTGCTGGTCGCAACCCCATTTGAGGACTCCCCATCCCACCTACCCACAGTGCATGTGTACGCACGTGGTTCAACGCACGTTGGTGAGATGATCAACCACACAGTCTACCTGGTGCTGAGGCGCTCCCTGGGGTTGTGGGGCTATCAGTGCTAGAAAGAGGAAAATTTTGGCAAACCAGGAATGACAGCTAAAAAACAACAGCGGACTTTTCACACCCGGTCGCCCATAAGCCTGGGACCGCTCGCTGTAAGGAATCGTTTAGATATCACAGAAGCAGCTGGGCCAAGTGTCTTTTTTGCTGAACACTTGTTTAAAAAATCAATAGAAATAATATCAGTAAACAAACTCCTAATCTTTACCCCCCAGAAGAGGCGATGAGTGGCGCTGAGCAGCAGGGAGGTAGCACGTGGGTATTGGGGCGGGGTAGCACGTGGGGAGGGGGGAGTCGAGGCTTGACTTTGCAACTGGCTTACTGTGTGACCCAGGAAACCTGCTGGGAGTCTCTGGTCTCAAGGGCACAGCAGATTGAAAGGGGTGGGTGTTGCAGCCAGTGGGAATTTTCTAGCAGTGGTGCTTGGGAAGAGAGGATGAGCAAACCAGGTGGTGAGAGGTGGTGCTAGAATGCTCATAATCTTTCCCTTCTTCTGTGTCCACCTGGGTGGAACTCCATCATCTCCTGCCTGGATCAGTGCAGTTGCCTCTGACCTGGTCTCCTAACTCACACCTTGGCCCCTTACAGTCTGTCCTCCCTGCCACCAGAGGGGGCGCTGATGAGCACCTGAATCAGGTTCCACCTCTCCTTTGCCCATCCTTGAAAATCAAAGTCCTCCTCATAGGCCACAGGCTGCACAACCAGCCTGGGTCCTCTCCCTGCGTCCACCTCCTCTCTCTCCTTTACTCACTCTGCTCCAGCCACATGGGCCTCCTTGCTGTTCTTCCAATTTTTCAGGCACAGTCCTGCCCCAGGTCCTTTGCACTGGCTGTTCCCTATTTGGGACAGCCTTCCTCTACCTGTTCTCATGAATGTCACCTCATCATTCCAGTCTCAGCACAAACATTACCCCCAGAGAGACCCTCCCAACCGTCATGGTTAAACTTACACTCCTCCCATCACATTCCCCCTATCACCCTATTTCAATTCTGCCTATTGCTTATCACTGTTTGAAATGACCCTTTTTGTTTATTTGCTTACTTGCACTCTCTGTCTCTCTAACTTACAATCAGGAAGGTGGGACACAGTGCTCCTTCTATTCTCTGTTGGGTCTCTAATTTCTAGAACAAGGATGAGCACATAATAATCACCAAAATTGGTTGAAGGCACAAACAAACAGGGGTAGAGAGGGTAAGAAAGAACATGGACCACAGGCCGGGCATGGTGGCTCGTGCTTGTAAGCTTCAGCCTATGAAGCGGCCGGGGCTAGGGATCGCGGTTCGAGTCCCACCTGGGGCCCGTAGTGA
>PVHY01027474.1:0-16192 GCA_004024945.1 Uropsilus gracilis
AAAAAAAAAAAAAAAAAAAAAAAAAAAAGACATGGATCCCTCTGGTCAGGCGTTGAGACTCGAGGTCTGAGAATCACCCAAGGAACTTAGTAAAAAGGCTGGTTCCTTGTTCTACCTCCAGAGATTCGGATTCGGAGGATCCAGGGTGAGACCTTGGAATCTGAATCTCCATGAACTCCTCAGGGATTGTGAGGAAGGGTTCCCGGCTCTTCTCTCTCTTCCCAGTCTCTTACCTGCCTTCCAGCTTTGTTTCATCTTCCATTCTGCAAACATTTAGTGAGCACCCACCGTCTGTCTGTATGCTGCTGCACTGGGCAGTGGAGATGAAAAACATGGTGATAGGGGTTTTCCCTTGAAGTCAGTAGGGGGAGAAACCAAGCACTTAGGAGAATGTGATGCTTTCTGGTGGTATTTGTGTGATGCTGCCTGAGCACCAGGAAGCTGTGATGTGCTCTGGGGAGCAAGGGAAGGGCTCCCCTGGAGGAAGCATTTCGCTGATTCTGGGGGAGACTGGAGTGAGACCTTTGGCCCAGAGCTTTGTGGGTGCCAGGACACAGTTTATCTAGAACACCGGAGGGTCAGGTGTGGAGGTGGGTGGAGACTGGGGTGCTGCAGAAGAGGAACAGGGAGGTGGCGGCTCTGAGAGAGGTCTGGTTTTGAACTTGATCCTGTAGGTGGTGGGAGCCGCAGGAGATTGTGAGCAAAGAATTGACACAGTTAGGCCTGCGTCTTAGATGGATACCTCATGGTAGCTGTGTGGAGGATGATTTGAGGACTGAATTGGGGAGAAGGGGAAACCTTGAGGGACAGAGAGGGACGGAGGCAATTACAAAAGTCTAAGAAGCCTGGCACCGTGGCACATGCTGTAAGTGCCAGCCTATGGAGTGTGACTGGGACTGGAGATCATGGTTTGAGATCTTCCCGGGGCAACGTGTCGAGACCTAGTCCCCAAAAAATAGCTGGGCGTGGTGGCATGCACCTGTAATCCCAGCTACCTAGGAAGCTGAGGCTGGGGATTGCTTGAGTCCGTGGTACACCAGACAATGTGAGCCTGTGGTTCCATGGCCAAAAATAGTGAGACCTGTCTCAAAAACAAACAAACAAACAAACAAACAAATAAATAAATAAATAAAGAGTCTAAGATGTGGCCAACGGATCTGAACTAAAGCAGTGAGGGAGTGGGGGAGATACATTGTTAGGAGTAGAAGCT
Organism: Uropsilus gracilis; assembly: GCA_004024945.1. Classification (NCBI taxonomy): domain Eukaryota; kingdom Metazoa; phylum Chordata; class Mammalia; order Eulipotyphla; family Talpidae; genus Uropsilus; species Uropsilus gracilis. Next base: position 1,211 of record PVHY01027474.1, read on the forward strand.
TGCGTTCATTTACTGCTGGAATGTTGGGGAAGGGAAAGGGAGACTTGGAAATAAATCTCCAAATTTTTAACTTGAGTTTGACTGAGATCAGGAGTCTGGGTCGAGGAGCAGATTTTAGGAGAGTAGAAGTTCAATGGGGAAAATATTGAATTTGAGGTCCCCATGGGGTATTTGGAAGGTGTGCATGCAGGAAGCCCCAGTCGGTGTGTGGAGAGGCGTGTGAGGCAGGAGACAGGTGGAGGCTGTCCCAGAAAGTGCCAGGGTTTAAGGCAAAGAGAGGAAGGAAGGCCAGGGAGCAGCAGACCAAAGGGAGGCATGGGTGGGCCTATCAGACCAGGGTGGGGTGATAGTCCAGTGGGTGAGGACGAGGATGCTCAGAAAGGAATGGGCAGTTGTGAAAAAGGCAAATGAGCTCAAGCCTGGAAAGTGTCTTTCTGGTTTAAGCACTTGGGGTACCTGGAAGATGCTCTCAGGAAGCAATTTCAGGGGAGGCCTGTGAACAGAAGCCAGGCTGCAGAGGGAGGGTGGGCCAGATGCTGGTTGAGTGGTGTAAGCTGGAAGGGACAAGGCTCCAAGAGAGTTGTCTGATCACTAAGAGGAGTGTGTGGCAGGAAGCTGGGGGAGGGGCACTGGAAGGAAACGGAAGGTTCAGACCATGGAGGACAAGGATGGACCTAGAGGGAGGGAGGAGTTGAAGGCACCGCAATCTGCAATCCCAATAGCACACAGTTCCAGAAAAGATGGGAGAGGATGGGGACCACAACTCAGGCAGGGGTGTTAGCCTTTCATGGGAGAAGGCCTTTTCCCCCAAAGTAGTATGGGTAGGAATCTGGGTAAGTTTTGAGGACTGGGTGCTTGGGGAAGTTCCTATAATATTTTTATTTTTTCTTGAAGAGATGAGATTATCTACTGAGAATGAGGGACAGAAATAGAAGCAGAGGTGGAAGTTGAGGTTGCTGGGAAATCCTGAGAACACCCTCCAAATGGGACCCTTGCAGTAGATCCTAGGTGGTACCTAGGGCCCAGTAAGCTTGGGGACTGTGGGTTCTTAGTGACCCCAGTCTTCCCTGGTCCACAGCTTCCCTATCAGTTCCAGGGTGGAGTGGACACAGCCTGGGATAGCATGGCTCACCTGGGGGCTGAATAGGGTGGGTAGCAGAATGACAAAGGGAACAAGAAGCTGAAGGTGCCCACTTCTGTGACCCTATGATTGCTCACAGCATCCAGGTGGGGGGCAATAGATGGGAGTCTGAGGGCCAGTCTGAGGGAAGTGAGAGGGTTCGGTTCAAAAAGTCTTGGGGTACTAAGGCGGGGGTGAAAGCATTTCCCCCTGCGCGTACATGTCAACTCTAGCTGAGCTTCCCCACTTCCTCTCCTATTGTCTCCCAGGACTGAGACACACCAGTGGTGTCTTCAGGAGCACACAGTGACCCAGGCCTGGGTGCTAGACCTTTTCTTCTGTCATCAGAGGGGTCAGCTGGAAATCTCTTCCAGCAGCAGGTGTCTGGACTTAGAAAGAAGAAAGAGCAGATTGGGTGCTGAGTTCAGCAGCTTTGCTTATGATGGTCCCAGAAGGGCGAGCCCATAGTTGCCTGCAGGGGAATGGATGAGCACAGCAGAATGCCAGGTCTGGCTCTGCAGGAAAGAAAGGAAAGGAAACTGACTCTTCACACCTGCTGCCCTGGGAGGTAGGGCTATGGGGAGAGGTCAGATGACAGTGTGATTCCATTTACATCAAACTCCAAAACTGGAAAATGCAAACTAATCTCTAGTAGCAGAAGGCGATGAGTCCATGGGTCGCTGCAGGAGGAGGTTGAGGTAGCAAGGGTTTGGTAGGGATGGGAGAGAAGAGTTACAGAAGGATACAAAGAACATTTTGACCCGTTTGATTTTGGTGAAGTATACATATGTCAAAATGGGTGGAATTGCACATTTTAAGTAGGTCTATTGTCTAGCTTTAGAAAGAATGGAGTGAGGCTGGCCACGGTGGCTCGTGCCGGTAAGCTTTAGCCTATGAAGCAGTAGGGGCCAGGGATCCCGGTTCGAGTCCCGCCTGGGGCCCGTAGCGAGACCTAGTTACAAAAAAATAGCTGGGCGTGGTGGCGCGCGCCTGTCATCCCAGCTACCTGGGAAGCTGAGGCTGGGGATTGCTTGAGTCTGGGGTACCCCAGGCAATGAGAGCCTGCGGTTCCACGGGCAAAAAGAGCGAGACCCAGTCTCAAAAAAAAAAAAAAAAAAAAAAAAAAAAAAAAAAAAAAAAAAAGAAAGAAAGAATGGAGTGGAGCCCTGCTTGGTGGAAGTTATTTAGGGTGATGTTATTTTGTGATGCTTGGGTGATGCAAGGTGATGCTTGTGATGTTATTTAGGGTAATCGTTGCATCTTAAAAGCATTGAGTAGAGCCCTGTCCTGGCTCCCAAGGCCCACCCTGAAGGCTGGATTACACAGATGACCCCTCATCATCAGGCCTGACTGCCTTCATGCTCATCACCTCTGGCTTGGCAAACGTCACTGTCCAGTGGGAACATTTTGGCCCAGAGTGGCAGCGCCTAGAACCCCTGCCCTGTCGGGGAACCCACTTTGCTGGAGAAATGTAACTGAGAGCTTGATTTGGGGGGCGTGGATCTAGGTTTGAATCCGGGCTTCATCACCTGTTCATTTTTTTTGACTGTGGGCAAATTGCTTAACCTCCGGGAACCACAGATTCATAATCCGTAGAAGACCTAATGTCACGGCACATGGGAGTGAAAATAAGTATCGTGGCAAACACCTGAAGTCTAGTGCTTTACCTGCCTCTTCTCTTGTCTCTTAGAGACAAGTCTCTAAAATGACAACTGCCATTTGAGGCCGGGCAGGAGGGATTTCCTGTTCTTCCTGTGCGACTTCACCTCCAGTGCAACTTCTTGACTTCTTTAGTGAAGACTTTCTGCTGTTCCCCCCCTAACTCCATGGGCTGGCAGCCCCTCCTCTGTGGTTGTGATGGGGTCTCTAGTTCCTGTCACACTGCGTCACAGCGCTGTTCGAGCGCGTGTGCTTCCACACTGGGCTGCAAGGTCCTTTGAGGGCTGAGTCCTCGGTCTGTTCAGTCAGGTCTGTGAATGTGAAGGAAGATGGAAGTACGGGTGTCTGTGATGGGGTGATCAGATGTGACTCAGAGGCTGTGTATCAGCTCAGGGAAACTTTTCCTGTATCTGACTCTCTCTTATTGGTTTCCTATAGTGATGAGGAAAAGTCAACCAGCTGGGTGCACCCTGGGACGGAATCAACCATCCAGAGTGGACATTCCTCCTGCCCAGGTAAGAAGAGTAAACCCCTGGGATTACAATGTTGTGAAATTTATATATAAATAAATTAAAAATTAAAAAAAATAACAAATTAAATCAAACTTCAGCAAATTAAAAAAAAAAAAAAAGAAGAGTGTCTGGCCGGGCACGGTGGCTCGTGCCTGTAAGCTTCAGCCAGGGCTAGGGATCGCGGTTCGAGTCCCGCCTGGGGCCCGTAGCGAGACCTACTTCCAAAAAAATAGCTGGGCATGGTGGCGCGTGCCTGTAATCTCAGCTACCTGGGAAGCTGAGGCTGGGGATTGCTTGAGTCTGTGGTACCCCGGGCAACGTGAACCTGAGGTTCCATGGGCAAAAAACAGTGAGACCTAGTCTCAAAAAAAAAAAAGATGAGTGTCTGTCCCTCCTCAGCATCAAGGAGGAGGCACTGGCTGGGGTGACGGTGGAAACCCTGCCCTTGCTCCGTGGATGGATTCTGCTGCATTTGCACCCCCAGCCTCCCTGGAGACTGCATGAGGCTGTTGCTCACCTCCAGGTCTTTCCAAGCTTCTGACTCTACTGTTAGTGTCAGGACAAAGACTTGATGCCTTTTTTATCCCCCACTGGGTCAGAGGAGCCCCTCCACTCAGAGTTAAACTGGGAACCCCCCCAGCACCCGGGACTGTGTCACAGAGCAGTATGCTGTGAAGGGGACGCTGCCTGCCCCTGTTGCCACCAGCTCCCAGGGTGACTGAATGATGACATGGGATTAATGTGACTGGGGAGCTGAGCTTTTTTTTTTTTTGAGACTAGGTCTCGCTATTTTTGCCTGTGGAACCGCAGGCTCTCGTTGCCCTGGGTACCACAGACTCAAGCAATCCCCAGCCTCAGCTTCCCAGGTAGCTGGGATTACAGGTGCGCACCACCATGCCCAGCTATTTTTTTGGAACTAGGTCTTGCTACGGGCCCCAGGCGGGACTCGAACCGCGATCCCTAGCCCCGGCCACTTCATAGGCTGAAGCGTATAAGCACAAGCCACCGTGCCGGTAGCTTTTGAGTTTTAACTAATTTAAATTTGTTAAATTTGGAAAGCCTTCATTTGGAGGGGTATGAAAGAAAAAGGGCAAGGTCAACCTGGATGACTTAGCCCACCCCTCCCCCATGGGGCGGCATGGAACTGCTGTCACCTGTGCTGTCACGCACAGCAGGAATCCTGGTCACTTGTGGGCCAGTCCTGCTGGACACAAGAGGTAAGGTGGCCACTTTTCCAGATCACCCAATTTAGACTCTTGGCCAGCATCATCATGTTTGCGGACTGTACAAGGACCTCTGGGATTGTGAAGTCCAGCTCCTTTGTCTCAATGGCAGGAAATGAAGAGCAGAGTGTGAGAAACTTACTCGATGTCACTCCTAATAAGCAAAGCAGTGTGGGGTTCAAGGCCAAGAGACTTGTAGTCAAACCTGGGCAGACTTTCTATTAGCATGATCTTGAGTCAATGGTCTAACCCCCTGGGATTTAGATTCTTCATCTGTAATATGGATATGATTATGACCCTTAAAACATTATGGCAAAGAGTCCATGAGCCCGGGTACCTGTGGAGGTGACAGCTATTGTGATTGTCACCATAGGTTTTCCCCAATATCTGAAAGTTGAACGTTCTCATGGAAGCTTTTATAAGTGAAGAAGCATTTGTTGTTTATTACATGGAAAAAATTTTGAGTCTCCCCAGATCCTGAGATAATCTACCAAATCATATGAAACAGCAGGACAGATCCAAAGAGCATTAACCCATAGTAAAAGCAGGAATGCTGGAGTAGATTGTAGCGTATATGAAGGACTTCCTGTGGAAGACACATGAAGGGGCCACTGGCACTGAGTAGGGCCGCTGCCTCTAGTAGGACAGCTGCTGTGGAGCCGATGCTCAACACCACATTCACTCTTTGCTTCTGTTGTGAAATTGAAAGTCCTTAGATGTCTTTTGGTCAGCAAAGCCAGATAGGAACATGTATCCTCCATAACCATGAAGTGGTGTAGCACAAAGCGGGGGACACCTGTGTTGGATTTCCAACTTGAAGTGAGGCCTCTCGCCCCCAGACCAGGCATCGTCAGTCTGTGCCTGTCCAGCTGATCGTAATGCTAGGTGGGACGGGAAGGTGAAACCAGCCAGCCAATTCTTTGTTTTTGACTGTAGCCGATGGGTTGGCCAAGCCTGAGAAGAGGTTAAGATGCCCCAGAGCTTCCTAGGAGGGCAGCTGCCTCAGCGGGCACTCAGCCTGGACAGGAATATAAGCACTCTTGGTGTTGCCCAGGCAGAGAGGGCAGTGTGGAGGGACATTGCTGGAAAAGGCAGAGGACACAGTCCTCGCTGGCCTCTTTCCCAGGCACATCACAGTGGCAGGATTATACCCAATGGGGATCCCTGGACTTAGGAGGCTGCCAATCCACACCCTTCTGAAAGGGAATGTCCTCCCCAAGGGACGGAGGGGAACAAGTAGCATTGATCGAGCAGCACAGAGGGAAGAATGTGAGCTTTGGAGGCAGCAGACCAGACTCACATCCCGACTCAGACACTTCCTGTGTGGCCTAAGCAAATTGATTAACTTCTCTGCGCCTTGCTTATTTCATCTGTAAAATTGTCCAGGCTGATGCCGATATATGACATTGGAGGAGGGGGACTGCCCACCCTCCACCATGAAAGCAGCGTCATCACCATCATTAGCAATGATGGGAATACACCCTCTGGATAACTATAGGTGAATAAGACGAGGGAATAAACTGGGCTGGTCACCCTGCAGAACTACTCAGGCTCTGGCCTCCATCAGCTGTGCCCTAAGGCTGTCAGTGACATGACCGGAGAGGTTTGGTCCCACCGTGATTGGCTCTGTTGCACAACACCTCACAGATGGGGGTTTGGACTGGCAGCGATTATCAAGAGACTCTTGCTGCTTTCTTGGAGCTCTCATGCACACAGACAGGGTAAGCTCCACTGGTGTCCTGCCTGTCCCCAGAACTGACAGTGGGCTCTCCGATTTCTCAGTTCCTGTGCCACGGGGTGCAGGGACCAGGTTCAGTGGGGCAGGTTGGCCCCTGGGTGGCTGTGTAGGACAAGCAGCAGGAGGGGACTGTGCCTAACTCATAGGGCTGCTGGCAGATGCATAGCGCAGTCTATACTTGACCCCCTGGAGGTCTGATTCTCAACTCTGAGCTTTTCCAAGGGCCTTTTTGGGCTTTTTGTTTGTTTGTTTTTTGTTTTTGAGACTGTCTCGCTTTGTTGTCCAGGGAACCACAGGCTCATGTTGCCTGGGGTACCACGGACTCAAGTGATCTCTAGCCTCATCCTCCCAGGTAGCTAGGATTACAGACATATGCCACCATACCCAGCTATTTTTTGAGACTAGGTCTCACTATGTTGCCCCGGGCGGGTCTCGAACTTGCAGACTCAAGCAATTCCTAGCTTCGGCGTTGCACCTTCGTAGGCTACGACTAAAGGCACGCGCCACCGTGCCCAGCCACCAAGGGTATTTTTTGATCCTCTTCAAGGATTGCTAACATTTTAAAAAGTCTGTTTCAGGGACTGATCTTCCAGGCCCTAGGCACCTAGTCCAGAAGTGGCAGCAGTAACAGAGCTGACCTGGGCTGCAGAGACTTGGGTCCTGCTCTGCTCCTGGGTGCTAATCACCTGCCAGGCTGAGGCCTGGTTCCACCCTTGACTCTGGCATCTGTGATGCAAAGTGGCTGGTCGGATGACCTGAGGGCCTTTGGAGGCCACAGTCCTTGCTTCGCTGCTGTGTCCCTGGGGCTGGTGCAGGACGTGGCACATAACAGATGCTCAGTAAAAGTTTGCTGCATGAATGCGATTGTAATTCTCTGTGCGTCCCGTCCATGACCATCTCTTCTGTGTTTGTTGGAAGTCGCCTGCTCAGCGTGGTGGATGAAATGGGGCAAGTGGTTGGGCACTTTGCATAAACAGGAGCTCTGCTGGTCCTCTTGATGCTGACCGAGCTTGGCAAGGGTAAGCATGGTCCCGGGCTCTTCACCTTGCAATCTCTTCTTCCAGGTTTGCCCAAAGGCTGGGAGATGGATTCTACCCAGGAAGGAGCCGTGTACTTTATCAAGTGAGTAAGGTGGCTTTTCTCCTGATTCCACTGTTGGTCTTCTTTTGCCCTTATTGCCCAAACCACCCCCGGGAGGGGAGGTGGTTTGAATCTCACCCACGGCTTCCTGAGGCCTGTGGGTGGCCAGGAGTCAGGGCTTCCACGCTGCAGATGAAGCTGGGTGTGTGCGTCGCTGCATGGGTGTTTATATTGGCCTAGGACAACCATGTCAATCATGGAAAGTTTCTGGGGTGGGGTGGGGCGGGGAAGTGTGGGTGAGCATCGGGCTGGGCTAATGGGTGGGAGGGTGGTGGCTCCCCAAAGGAGAGTAAAGAGCTGTTCTGGACCCATGAGACCTAGGCTCAGAGGAAGGAGCTGGAGAACCGGGGCCCTGAGGACAAGAAGAGGGGTCTGCTGGGGGACAGGATGGCATGAGCAGTGATGCCAAGGTGGATGCCTGCCCTTGCTTCCTGGGTGGTACGTGTGCCATCCTGGAGTGGCAGGTGTGTTTCTGATGCTGTTCTGCTCCAGGGGTGGGTCAGGGCCCTCTGAACTCTAGCTTGTGTTCTCCTCATCAGAACCCAGGACATCATGGAGATGACCTTGGGTGAAAGAGTATCTTTGGCTGCGGAGGTCCAATATGGGGCCCATCTTCCTCTGTCTTTCTCAGTCTGGGTCTCCATCTCCCAGCCCGACTGGGCCTGGCTTCCTTCCCATGGGTGAGGCGCGGCGTGCTCAGGCCTGTGGGCCCTCTACCAGCTCAGGTCTGAGGTCCTGCAGTTGGGCTGCACAAACAGTTGGAGTGCAGGTACCACCAGAGGGAGACCCCTGCACAATCATGGGGGGAGCACCCCATTCTCAGCCCATTCTTCAAAATCCTTATCTATCCCTACCACAAGAAGTACCTTCCCATCTCCTCAAGAGGAGTCTGCACTTACCTCAGCTTGGTCATAGTGCATATCTTAAAAACAAACCCCCAGATTTGACAGCTGTTGTGCTTTGGGATCCGAGTATCTCAGGATTCCCTTAGCTGGGTTTCCTCTGAAATAGACTGGAATCCTCCCTTCAGCTACTCGTTTCTTCTCTTCTTGAAGTCACATCTCAGTGTTCCCTCATGTGCATTTGGTTCTGAGATTTTTATTGAACCTCATCATCGCTCTGTGGAAATATACCACCCACATGATCTGTCTGCTTTCCGACATCCTCTCCCTCCGCTGGCAGGTGTGGCGGTCCTTCCTACCTCAGGACCTTTGCATTTGCTGTTCCCTCTGCCTGAGAGTACTTTCCTTCGATTTCTGCCACTCTGGCTGCTGCTAACATTGTAACTCATTTATCATTTACTTGTCCTCACAGAGACCTTTGCCAATTACCCATCTGAAGTCTTCCCCCTCCCAAACCTCCTTAGTTTCTCTTTTCTTCAGAGCATCCACTAAAATCTGAAAAGTTTGTTTTTTATGTATCCGTTTACTTGTTTATTGTGGGTGCCCCCTGGTTGCCTCAAGAGCAGAGTCTGACAACGCTGTACTATTCTGCACTAGAATTTTCTAGTACAGAACCGAGAGCCCAATATTTGCAGAAACAAGTAACCGAGTGAAAAATATTGGCAGATAACAGCAGCATAATTCCTGTTTTACCACCCGCCCAGAGCTTCCCCTGTGCACCCCCAATTCAGCACATCCATTCCTGTCCATGGCCAGCATCTACATGTTGTGTTCAGATGAGCCACCAAAGGGGAATCCACCTCAAGTTCCCCTGCCTGGACACTGTCAGTTCTCTCCCTGAGTCTCATCCTCCACCATGGCCTCCTGCCTCACCTGAGGGTCCTCCCTACACAGGCTCTCTCCTCATCATTCTAGCCTGCCACATTGCTGCGAGTTTTTTTTTTTTTTTTTTTTACCCTGCAAACTTGGTCCTGTCATTTGCCATTGAAAACGTGCCCTGGTTACCATGGTTACAGTCAATACATCAGCTCCTTCCCCCTTGGCACAGCACCCAACACACCTTCCAGCTCTTGCAGGTGCCCGTCCTCTTCAACACAGCTCCCGTTCACCTGTGCATACCCTTCAGGACTTAGACCATGACTTCCTGGCTCAGGAACGCCCACCTGCTTTTAATTGTCTGTTTAGACGTGTGTCATTTTCTCCAGATTAGTGGCTCACAAACCTGAGTGTGAACCAAAGTCTCAGGGAGGGCTTGTTAGGACAGATGGCTCGGCCCCACCCCTAGAGTTTCTGATTCAGAGGCCTGGAAATTTGCATGTCTCACAGGTTCCTGCGTTGTGCTGACACTGCTGGTCTAGCACTTGAGAACCTCTGGTACGACTGGGGGCTTGAGGGCAGGGGCGACATGGGGTGGTGCCAGAGTCTGGAGAGACAGACTGTTATTTTGGCTGGTCATGTGGTATCCATGAGCTTCTGGTCCCGGACCTGGAGCCACTCTGGCAGTGGCCACTCCCAGCTGGGGGTTCTGCGTCATGTCATTCGGCCTCACATCTGCCTGGTGAGGGAGGCCAAGGGGGACACCGACACCACCAGGTGACTCCTTCAACCTCTTAGGCTGGCGGAAGGAGCCCGATGCAGCCCCACATCAACCGGCCTTGATAGGCTGTGCTCCTAGCTGGTGAGGTGTGCTCTTAGTGTGAGGCTGCTCCCAGCATTCTTAGCGCCTGGCATTGCCAAGGGAGTTGCTTGATAAACCCAGCCAGATGAGTGCGTGAGTGAAGGCGAGCCTTCGATTACCTACCAGGCTTTATGTCATTCAGTTGGTGGGTAGTTAAAATCTCTGAGGACCCCAGAAACAGATTCCAAGAACTATTAACAAAAGTCAGCTATACAGGCCATTTGTGAGGTGAATTTTTTTCCCTTGTAGTGTGGCTGAGTCAAATTTCAGTGAACAAATATTGACATTTGCCCAGGATCAGACAAATGTAATTGTGTGTCAAGAGATCTTTCACTTCATGGTGCTTGGGAGGTGATTCTCATGGTATCCACAACTGATGTCATTGCTCAAATGTGTCTGTGGTTTTAAAGGTGTCATTTCCCACAAAGGGTGATGCAGGGAGCAAAGAAAAAAGTGCTAAAACGCGGATGCGTGAAATCCATGCAAGCCTGTCTGCACCACCACATAAGTCCACTTGAGGGCGCCAAAGCACACGCAGTGTCCCACCAACTCCTGTAGGAGATTTGCTCAGGGCGACCCACCAATTCACTCCTCAGGCTGATGGGCAGCTCATAGGCCATCTTGATTGTCCTCTGTCACATCACATCACATTATGGGTATTAAATCTTCTTTCAGATGTTTAAAGACCTGGCTAGATAACATCTTGATTTTCTCGGGTCCCACTCCCCTATTTCCTGCTGCAGCTCTCTCTAAGGTGACAACTTTCTCCAAAGTTGTCAGGAGGCCATTGTAGGGACTGTTTTTGCTGCACCCCATCCTTGATAACCTTTGTCCCCAGTCTTGGCCCCTCAAGCCCCTCCCACATCATACCCCACTGGCCAACCAGCCTAGCTGACACCTCAGCCCAGGTGCCCCGCCCAGCTGCTATTCCTTCTTCCTTGTTCTTACCTTAAACTTCCTCCAAGAAGGTACCAGAATGGGACCCATGCCCCCCTGTGTCCCTTCCTTACTTCGGTGCTCTCTGCACAGGACAGGGGCTTTGGGAGGCAGGGAAGCTGGACCTCAGTGCTCTACCCCTGGTGCTTGTGGGTTGGGTCACTGCTCAGGGAACCTCATCTATAGAGAACCTTGTTCTTTGAGACCCTGGAGGCAGAAGCCTGGACAGGAAATGTGCCATTGAGCTGTCCTCTCTCTCCAGGAGCAAGGGGGACAATGATTAGGGACTGGCCTCACTTTGCCCTCAGAAAGGCAAGCAACAACCCAGAACAGTGGAATGGGACCAACGAGTAGGAGAGGTGGGGAGTGCTATGGGGAGAGCGTAGAGAGAGAAACCCCATCTGAGGATGAGGCTCGAGAGCTTGTGTCTCCAGGTGCAGGTGGAACTGGGACTCGAGCTCAGGTAGGTCCTGGAAGACAGCTCGTCCAGGGGCTCCCTTCTCTGCTGGCCAGTAGGTGCTTCTGGGAAGGGAGAGGCTTGGGCAAGACTTGTTTATGGGGTGAGTCAGTCACAGTGGCCCCTGTGTGTGGGGAGCAGCAGACTACCTCAGGAGGCAGGGAGGCCACGTGTTAGAGATATGACTTTGTGACGGTTTTGAACTTTGTCCTCTGAGCCTTGGGCTGTGGCTCCTAGAGCAGAGAACCCATAGACCACAGGCTTTCTCCCCCATGCTGCCACCTCACACCTCCACATGCAAGTCGCTCAGCTGAGCCTTCTCTCTCCTCGCTGGGCAAACAGAAGAATTTGGGTTTGGCAGAGAATTGGTTTTCTCTGCTGCAGCTCGCCATTTCAGAGCTCCAGACTCCACCGCCATCCTCTCTTTCCTGCCCCCTCCCCAAATGAAGGCCCCCCTCTTTCATAGCAACCCTCCCTCTGGCCTCTCCTGCCCCCAAAGCCACAGGATACCCCAAAGTACTAATCGTCTGAGCGGATCTGTGAGACTGTCTGCAGCCCTTGCCCTCTTCTGCCAGAGAGGAAACCCTCCCAGCAGGCCCGTCTGTCATCTCCTACCTTTTCCAGCTGTCCAGGATTGTGGGGGTAGAGGCTGGAGGCGCTGTCCCCTTCCTGGGGTGTTCTCTCCAGTACCAACCCCGTTTGCTTGTCCCAGAGGTTCCTCAAGGCCAGAGAGCCCCTAGGAACCCCTAACGTGTGTTGCTGGGGCTGGCTCGCCCCCTCCTGGGGCTGGCAGCCTTGCCAAGTCCTGGAGAGCCAGGGCAGGAGGGCCTGGCTGCGCCAGTCCTGCTGGCACTTCTCTGTCTGGAGCTTCTGTCTCCTCTGCTGGATGACGGGTGGCAGAGCCCCAGCAAGCCCTCCCACATGCTCGCTGACACCCCTCCCTGGGGAGACCAGGAGCAGTCTGCACTCTTGCCCTTCCGTGGCAGCTTCTTGTCGGCGATCAGGCTCCATAGGTGACTTGTTGCCTGTGCTCCAAGGGAGACCTGTGGAGGAGGGAGAGAGGTTGCATTTGAATGGAGAGGCAGGCTTTTTTTTTTTTTTTTTTAACAATTAAGCCTCTTTAAAAGCTGCAATAATTCTGCGGCTGCGCTCTGGCCTGTGCCCTTCATCCAGCCCCACTTTGTGAAATATTTCTGTTCGGAAATGACCTCAAGGCCTCATCTGGTAGCCTCTGGGTCTTGGGGGCCAAGCCTCTGAGTCTGGGGCCCAGCAAAACTTTCTGGGAATTCTCCGTTTTCTTCCCATCCTCCTCACCCATTGCCGCAGGGAATATGTGTTTTTCTCCAGAATTCACAGACAAGGAAACTGAGACAAGATAGAGAGGTGGGTAGAGAGAGAGAAGAGAGAGGAGGAGGAAGGGAGACAGAGAGAGAGAAAGAGAGAGAGAGAGAAAGGGGGGAGAGAGGGAGACCCCTGACCAGCACTGGGCTCTCTGCAGCAGAAGCTGGACTGTTGTCTGAAGTCTTCCTCCTGCCTCACCCTCAAGAATGCAGAGCGGCTACCCCTGGACTGACTGGCGTTTCCCCCAAAGTCACTGCAGACCAGTTTGGGCTGAGAACCCAGAGATCCGGGCGTATGGTGATGGACTTTAAATGTGATTTTTTGAAATTCATTGTGCTGAGGTAGGGGGTTATGAAGACCCCAGGGCCCCCCGCTCCAGGGCTGTGCCATCTCTTGCGCTGACAGCCACCACGGGGCAGGCAGCACAGGCAGCTGCGTGGACCCTCCCCAGGCTAGACACCCCCTCCCAACCCCTGGGCGGTTTCTGTCTCCTCTGCAACAACCATACGGCGCAGCTCACCCAGACGTGGCCCAGATCCCCTTTGGGGGGCAGCCTTGTCCCTGCGGTGGAAGGCCAGGCAGGCCGCGCTGACCACCTCCACCCACCGCGGGGCAGAACCGGTTGGCGGGCAGGTGGGTGGACCGCTAGGGCGGTGAGCAGCTCCGTCACTGGTGTGGATGGAGTTAAACCTTTCTGAGGACTATTTACTCCTGATCCTAAGTGACAGCTTGGGGAGGGAGCGTCACGTGGCCCTGAAATCCCCGCGGGAGCTGATGGAGCATGCCCAGCTGCCTCTGCCTGGGAAAGACGCTGGATCCTGAGTCCCCACAACAGCATCCTCTTCCCAAGCCAGGGACCTGCCAGCCAGGAGATGACTGATTAGACCCAGCCCGAGCCCGAGCTGGAGCCCCGCTCTGCGGAGGGGGCCTGTGGGGCAGGGAGGAGGACCCCAGCCTGCCCCAGCGGTGGGGCGGGCTGCCTTGAGGCTCGGAGAGTTAAAGCTTTTCAGCGTGGGGCTCACACCTCAAGGAAGGCAGCCGGTGAGTCCGTTTTGGTGCATCATCTTCATGAGCTGGGGGGGAAGACTGGGCTCTGGCAGGGCTGCCAGTCCCTGCTGCGTGAGTCCCTGCTGCTGGCACGGCGGGGCCCCCACCTTCCCCACCCCTCATTCTTGGCAGCAGCGCTTGAGGCTCATGGATGCTGAGAATGCTAATTATAGCCCCCTCTGTGCCCCCACCCCCAGAATCCCCAGTTGGGGCTGATGTTCAGATTGATTGCATTTGGATCCCACCTCCTGGGTGAGGCTGGTTTGGGGGCTGCCAGTTTCCTGGGGTCCAGCTGGCCTCCCCCAGCCTGGCTAGCATAAAGAGGTTGCCTGCCCCCAGTCTTGCCGGGAGTCCAGGCCAGCAGGCGGGGAGAGAGGGGCCCCAGGGGCCAGACTCAGGTTAACACCAGGGTTCCCCTCCTTTCAAGTGGGGAGGAACAGGGTGTGTCTGTTTTATGGGTCAGAGGTGGGTACCCTGGCTGCTGGATTCTTTGGGGGCACCTGCTCTCTGGGGCTTTAGTAAGGAACACCTGAAGGAGTCAGGGCCTGCTCTGTGGGCGTGGGGGGCCTGCAGGAAGGGGGTGCAATAGCAGCTCTCTTGGAACCTCGGGTTCATCGTGTGTGGTTCTGGGCAGAAGAGCAAGGCTGGGGAGCTAGCAGAGAAGGGTGAGGAGAGGTGCGCAGGGGGAGCGAGAAGGGGCCGGGAGAGGCAGAGAGAGGAGAGAAGAGGCCGCAGGCGATCGTTTTACACAAGAGGCAAGCAGGGCAGGGAAGAGATGCTGGGGGAGTGGAGGTCTCAGAGCAGGGTGAGCCTGAGGACCAGGGTGGGGAGGCCGAGCTGGCAGGGGGAAGGTGGGGAGAGGAAGGGTTCGGAGTGTGTCTAAAGGGGTTGCAGCTCTTCCCAAATCCCTGTGGGTCCCGGCCCTCAGTCCAGTATCCGGCTCCCCCGAGGATCTCCTGCCTGTGGGGTGGGAACCCACACTGGCATGTCTCCGCCTGAGCTCTCTGTCCACATGGACAAGAGGGGGGCGTCACAGGCATCTCTCTCCCAACCCCTGGCTTCCAGGTTCCTGTGAGGGGTATAGCATTGAGGGGTCAGTTGCTGTGGGCTCTTCGATTAGCAGCTGCATTTTAGTCTGGGCATGGAGAGGGCTGGGGTGAGGTCCCACAGAGGCCAGCAGCCACTATCCCCTGCACAGCCAAGTGCCCTGCTCTGGAAAGTGCCTCAGG
>PVHY01027475.1:0-16190 GCA_004024945.1 Uropsilus gracilis
AATGTAAACTGGTCCAGCCACTATGGAAAGCAGTGTGGAGGACCCTCAAACTAATGAAAATGGAACTACCATTTAACCCAGCAGTCGCATTTCTGGGAATCTACCCAAAGGAGACCTCAATGTGGGTACCAAAGGACACCTGTGCTCAGATGTTTATTGAAGCACTATTTATAATTGCAAGGACATGGAAACAACCTAAATGCCCCAGAACAGACGAATGGATGAAAAAGATGTGGTATATATACACAATGGAGTATTACTCATCAATTAAAAATGACAAATTTGATGAATTTATGGAAACCTGGATGTACCTAGAAGAAATCATACTAGCAGAAATGAGCCAGATAGAAAAAGACAGAAACCAAATGGTTTCACTAATATATGGTCAACCAAATGAAAGAACTCAATGGGAGGGTGGGGACCAGCTGGAGCGGTCGGGGAGAGGAGGTGGTGGGTGACCCCCAGGGATCAAAATGATGTGAAATATATATATATAATTAAAAATATTTTTAAAATAAATAAAACATTAAAAATGGATCTGCCATTTCACCCAGTAACTCTACTCCTAGGTATCTACCCCCCAATTTTCAAAAACACTAATTGAAGGGAAATTTCCATTCCTATGTTTATTGGTTGTAGTGCTACTTACTGGAGCTAAATTATGAAAACATTCATAGTATCCCCTCCCCATAAATAAGTCAAGAAAATGTGGTATATATATATATATATATATATATATATATATATATATATACCACATATATATATATACACACACACACACACACAGTGAAATACTACTCAGCAATCAAAAAAGATAAACTCATGCCATTTGTGGCAACATGGACGAACCTGAAAGGGATAATGCTTTAGTGAAATAAGTCAGAAGACAGATAAATACTGGGTGTCACTAGTGGGTAAACTAAGGGTAAGATACAGACAAGCTTAAATACTAACCCTTGAAAGCTAACTACAAAACTGAAGCACCAAGGGGCCAGAGGGGTAAGAATAAAGAGGAAAGGAAGCACAATGGACACTGGTTACCGACCATGGGAAATGGGTGGTTTGGTGCTTGGTACACTATGGTGGACCTGATGGAGATACCCAAATATACTCGTTAAAAATATGTAGCATGAGTCAATATTATTAACCATGTTTTCAAAATTTATTCATCTTGATCTAAGTTTTCAATGTCATTATTATAAACTGAAATTTAAGGAATAATAAACACTGTGAATTTGGGGAGAAATTGAGATTCCTCATTCTTCCCATGCTTAGTTACATTTATATTGTTCCCTGCATATTTTCAATATTATCAGATTCAGGTTATCATTTAATCCCCAAACGAATCTTTTCTTCTTTTTTTTATTGCTGTGTCCAAAGACAATTCCCCTAGTTAGAATCAGGCCGTCAATTCTGTTCTGCATTGTGTAGGCTGTGGTGTCAACCTCGGTTTTCAAAATTTCCAGTGCAATTTAGTTCTCTTTTAAGTGCGCCACCCAGTGGTCAGCCTGGATCCTGAACGGTAGTCTACACTGTACCGTTTATGTCCGTGTTCTACTTAGTGTCAGACCCTGAACATGCCTAGTTTATAGAGTTGAATAAGGGAGTTCAACTTATGCATAACTTAAGAAAATCACACTTGCTCGCCTTCCTAAGCCCAACATTTTCTGATTTCCTGGGAATTTGCACAATGCTTTTGGCACCAAATTTCCAAAGTGAAGGATTTCCCTCCCTCTGAGTCTTAGGTGCCTTTTCTGCCATTTCTACTGTTGCTGTTTCTGCCACTAATTGCTGTCCAGGAGAGCCTGGAGCCTGCGGTGGGAGAGAAGGCAAAAGAAGACAAGGGATTTCCCTGTCCTCCTTGGTCTTAAGAGCTCCTTTCCCACTCTTTGAGCGGGGAGATGAACCATTCTCTTTGAATCCTTCATTCTGGCATTCTGGGTGTCAGGCTGCTTTTGACCCTTGGGCAAGAAAAAAAAAATGGGTAAATTCAAAGCTAGCTTAGTGAAACTTCAAATTCTGCTCTTCTGCAATCTGCTTACTATTATTTACTTTGAAAATTCTCCAGGAGTACCATTTACCAAGCCTGGGGGAAGAGAGTTGTTTAATGAGCATAGTTTCTGTTTGGGAATGTAAAGTAGTGACGTTCACACATTATGAATTACTTAGGGTGGGCACGGTGGTGGCACGTGCCTGTGAACAGCAGCCTACGAAGCCGCGGCTTGGGCTAGGGATCACAGTTCAAGTCCCGCTTGGGGCAATGTAGCGAGACCTAGTTCTAAAAAAATAGCTGGGCGTGGTGGCGCGCGCCTGTAATCCCAGCTACCTGAGAAGCTGAGGCTGGGGATTGCTTGAGTCCGTGGTACCCCGGGCAACGGGAGCCTGCAGTTCCACGGGCAAAAATAGAGAGACCTAGTCTATAAATAAATAAAATGAATTACTTAATACCACTGAATTATAGACTCAAAATAGTTAAAATAACAAATTTTGTGTATTTTACAACGAAAAACAAAAGCAAAAAATTTATGTAATCCCTGCTCCATATCGATTACATATATGAGGGAGTGGAGGGAGGTAAGAAAATGCCTTGTGGAAAGCTATTGAAAGGTAGAGAATCTGGAAGATAAAATTCAGATGAGTTGGAGAAAGGCAGGCAGGCAGGCAAAAGATGTAGAAATAAAAGTGGAGCCAGGGTCCTTCAGAGGTGAGAAAAAATGTCAAGGGATCAGATGCCTCTCTTGCGAGGAAGAAAGGAAATCATGAGTGAGGTGTAAATTGGCAAAAGAAGTGTGTAAGACCTCATCTTTTTTTTTTTTTCTGTAATGTAGGAAGCAACATCATAGTCATCTACCCATAAAGAGAAAGTTGGCAGAAGGATGGTGACCCCAAACTGTTGTCAGTCCCCACTTAACCTGCTACTTTCCCTCAAGAGGGTGAAAATCTTTACTAGACACCTGTGCAAGAAGAAAACTTAAACCACAATCTTTGCTGGGATTTCTTGGAAAGCTTTTCCTTTTCCGAGTAAAGGAAGAGACATGGGTGGTGTTGCTATTTCTTTCTCTTTTTTTTTCTTCTGAGACTAGGTCTCGCTATTTTTGCCTGTGGAACCACAGGCTCATGTTGCCCGGGGTTTCATGGACTCAAGCAATCCCCAGCCTCAGCTTCCCAGGTAGCTGGGGTTACAGGCACACGCTACCACGCCCAGCTATTTTTTTTGGAATTAGGTCTCGCGGGACTCGAACCAAAATCCCTGGTCCCCACCGCAGCTTCCTAGGCTGCCACCTAAAGGCATGTGCCACCATGCCTGGCACCTATTTCTTTCTGACCCTACCTCAGATGTCATTCCTAAAGTTGGGACAGTTCTATACATACCTGAGAAGATAATCAAGCACAAAGACCAAAAAGACATAGTTAGCAGTCACCCTAATGATTGTCCAACTGCTGAGTGACTGCCAGTTGCAACTCACCCTCCAGATTCTGGTTGCAAGTCTTATTTTAGCCACCAAAGGTGGATTTCCCATCCAGAAACATTCCTGACACAAGGCTTAAGGATAGCAGTGAAATTTATTTTTTAAAAAATAGTAATTTCATTTGAAGCACTTATTATCTGTAGAAATTAATTTATTCAATGGGGGTGATGATCATACTAATTTTTATCCAGTTTAGCCCACATCATAATTCCCATTTTACATAAACAACTTCTACTTAAGAGACCTATGTAAACAAAAGTAGCTCAAACAGCAAGTCTCTAAAGACTCATATGTAAAGGATTCATACCACTCTGATAGAGAAATTCAGATTATTCACAATGAAGAAAATGAAATCTGGCAAAGTTTGCAGGAACACTGAGATAGATGCTCCCGAAGAACATCTGATTTTAGATTCTGTTATTCACATGGTACTTAAAAGACTTTCTTTTCACAATTAAGCAGTAACTCTCAATATATCTATCTCTGAGGTATTTGCCACTTTAATAGATGGCTTCTTCTGCCTTTTAATTACAAAGAGAATGAGACCCAAATAAAAATTGAATATTTTTAACTGAAAATATACAAAATCCAATATATATTCATATTTACTAGAACTAGAAAGGATCATCACTATCAGAAAATTCTTAAAATTTATATTCACTTCTGCTACTAGTCTTATATTTATCAATATACTAACTAAGCAGAGTAACCCCACATTTGTTCCTGAAATTATTTGAAGGACTAGCTACAGTTGTATTTCCTGTTAGTGAAATGTTTAGAATTCATGAGGAACCCAATCAGACAAAGAGGTTCACAGTGAACCCCCTCTTCTCTTCTCTTCTCCTGCTGAGATTTGCTTCCATGGCAGTCTGGGAAACACAATATATTCATTCTTCTAATACATCACAGTTGAATCAAGAATTCCTGTAAAAGGCAACACTACATTGTACTGTTAGAATAATTCCATAACATCCAAGTCAGCCATTTTATATTTCAACAGGAAATTTGATTTAATTAAATATGGGTAAAACATTGGGCAACACTTGAAATTGAACTTTAGCAATTTCCTGATTTGTACACGAGCACTGAAACCCAGGGTCCCACACTGTGACACTCATCTAGAGACTTATCTAAGAATGTGTGAGGCCCTGAAATGGCTGTCCTGTGAGGCCTGAAACATATTCCTGCCTGTCCATGCAAGAAAAGGGACCCCATACCATACTAAATGATAGTGGTCAGCTCTTAAGAATTTCATTTCCCAGGTAAATTTGTTGTTATATGTCACACTTGCCAATATTCCTGTAACCTAACCTGTTTCATCTGAAGTCTTTTTGCCATCTCCCTATTTTCTTTATATGAGTATCACTGCCTTATATAAACACCCAGAGTCAGTCCTATTTATTATCAGAATATTCCTTATGTTTAGACCACCCCTGTGAACATAAGTCATCTTACGGTTCTCAGTGAGTTTTTTTCAAAACATGTTTTAAGGACTACATTGTTCCTACACAAAAAAATAACTTAGTATTATCAATAATGTGTAAGCTCTTTGAGTTCCCATAGGACTGAGTCCCTTCACTCACCTGTCTCCTAACAATGACTTTTGACATTTCAGGTACATTTTGGAGGGCCAATATCCTATTCCCAAATCTTAAATCTGGAGACAAAAAAAAAAAAAAAAAAAAAAAGATGGAGAATCCTTTTTTAAGAAGTACTAAAATCTTTGGTCTAAGAACTCCAGTGCTCAGATTAGGATATTGAAGGAAATAATCCATTTTCATGAGTACTCACACATGCCTTCTCAACACGAAAAGTGATTTTGTCTATAAAGGCATATACTATTTCATTAATTGTGTTAGAAATGGAAAGAGTAGATTATGTCTGAGACTATCTTCTCAAGAATGACCCCTTGCGAAGGAAACCTGCAGTTTTAGAATCCTAAACAACTGATATGACACTGTACTGAGGAGCAGAAGAGTAAACATGCTAACATAAGACATTCCACATTATCTCCTGTGGCATTTATGACCTTTGGAAAGGAAATCAGTTCCTATTGAAATCATAGATTTATACAAAGGGCGTATTTCCATCTTGTGTCTTCTCCCCCACTGAGAAAGTTCTGAGTAAATGCTGATGAACTTTCTCTCTGGTGTGTCTTTTCCTATGTCTGAAAAGATTTGAGCTCTGGCTAAAGGCTTTCCCGCAGTCATGACACTTGTAGGGTTTCTCCCCAGTGTGGATTCTTCGATGCTGAATCAGGCTTGCACTTCGGCTGAAAGCCTTTGGACACTCATCACACACGTAAGGTTTCTCTCCACTGTGGATTCTCCGATGCAGGATAAGGGCTGAACTCTGACTAAAAATTTTGCCACACTCATCACACTTGTGTTGTTTTTTTCCAGAAAAGTTTTCCTGTCTTCTTTCAAACCTGCCATCTTGTTTATAGGTTCCTCTATAGATGGAATTCTGGGAAGTAATCATAGGAAGGGTATTTGAAACATCACTATGCAATCCTGGTCTGGAAGAAGTCTTTGGCCTAAAAGCTGACTTCTCATTTATAATTTCGATGTCTTTATCTGAAATTATAAGCAAAAAATGAAATGTTTCCAGTTCTCTGTTCAAAATGAAAGAAAATAGAATGATCCAAATGAAATGATTAGGGAACATTAGAAATACAGCATCACAATACAGAAGGTGGGGAGATTAACAGAGAACACTGAAATCATGAGACCAAAAAAAAAGGTGTAGATACTGAGGAAGCAGCTAACTAGAAAGATGAAAAGTTCCATGCAAAAGATAGAATAGTGAGTAGGGATAAAAATGCACATCAGACAATAAAGGTCTTGAAGAAAAGGCCTAAAAAATGAAGGGTTACTCAAGAAAATAGAGGTGCCGATGGAAAGAGGAATCATACTTAGCGGGTATAACAAAAAAGATTTAGTATAAGAGTTTCAAAGAAAATTAAAGTGTAATAATGATAATAAATAAGACAAATTAGTCAAATATAAGAGATGAAGAAGGCCAATTGGAATACACAAAATAAGGTCAGAAAATTCAAGTTGGGTGAAAAAGAATGACTCTAGGTTAAGGTGATAGCACAGAATATCCATCTACAAAGATTTCTATTCTTATATGTATTTTAGAGTTGGTTTTATTACATTATTATGTAATTACAGATTAATAACATTACATTATTATGTAGAGTTTACTGGCATTATTGATGGTTTAATTATAAATCACTTTATATATGCTAGGGACTCTATCTCAAATTTATTTTTTATAAGCTCATGCTCCAAAGTGACCACAATATCTAATCACAACCACCAAAATCCTAGCAAGAGTCAAAACTGGACAGCTTGGAGATGAAGGTGATCTGTAGAAGCTTTAATCAGACATGGCAAGATACACAGAAGTTCTGTAATGACCATAAGATGTGGTTCTAATTAGCCTAGCACAAAATTGTCTCTCTGCCTTCTCTGCAAGATCCCAGGCCTTCTGTTTCTACTTCCAGTCTCTACACATCTTTCCAGAACATGGTCCTTGTCAACAATGCCTTGGCACTGAGACTCATCACATCTGTAGTCTGTGCCATATGAAGGTGAAGGCACAGGCATTGAGTCTGGGTTCTGTTCCTCTCTTGATGGAGTCTGAAAGCTTTTAGTCTTTAGCTCTGAGTTAAGTCAAGGTAACTGCGATGAGGCAGTGCCTACTACAAGCCTTCTTGGGGGCAGGTGCTTATCAGGATATCTTTTTTTTTTTTTTTAAAGAGTCTATTTTCTAAATAGCTCTAAATATTTGTGTCTTCTTTTTTTGGTTTGTTTGTTTAGTTTGGTTTGGTTGTTTAGTTTGTTCTTCTTATCAAAATCCCCTTGAATAAACTCTAACTGTGATCAAGAAGAGATCCTCTCAGCTAGGGTGGCTCTCTTCATTTCTACTTTAACAAGAGATCACCTAGAACAAGGGTCTTTGCTTAAATGTCACTTCTGTTGAATGTACCACTGCTATTTAATAAGATGCTGTCTACATCTCATTTCTACCCTTTATTTTGCTTTGTTTCCCATAGCATTTATTTTGTTAGCTTCTGAGGTGGAAAAAGACTGCCCTGCCATCTATTTGGAAGTGCTACAGTAAAAAGCTATGCGAATATCGACAGAGGCTAATTTAGGATGGGAGAGAGTAGAAAGACATTTGCAAAGCACTGTGATAGTGAAGTCATCTCAGCAGCAGTATGGGTCATTTAACAGAGGATGGTAATGCAGACCAATGGGGATCCCTCAAAAGGAAGCCAGGTGCTATATAAAGGTAAAAGGTGGCGATGGGAACAAGTGGGAGCCCTCATGGGCAAAGACTGCTGGCTTCTGCTCCATCCCACATGACTGAGTTTTATATATTGCAACGCCACATAACACAGCATTGAAAAAGGGGTCATACTGCTTAAAAAGACTTGAAAATCCCAATGGAGAGAATGTCAAGGACTTGAACGTCTCAGATTTTTAAGCTTTTATAAAAGAATCTGTAACAAAAAGAAAATATTGAGAATGGTCATAGCACTACATACAACAGTGAAAGTTTCTGCAGGAAGAGGACACAAGAAGGGTTATCTGAGATCTCCTGAAAAAAAGTCCCGTACCATGACCCAAATCCTGTCCCTCACCGTTTTTAGTTAAGGAGTGAAGCTCCCATGATGCCTGCTGTAGCTGTGGCTGTGGCTGTAGCTGTGGCTGAGGCCGTGGCTGCCGCTGCCGCCTCACCGGCTTTCTTTGGCCACTTGGTAACTCCTGAGTGGTTGTCCAAGGTGCGGGCTTCTCGGCAGGCATGGTCTCACTTTGTCCCAAAAAGACCTGGAAACAGGTACAACTGAGGTTGAAGAATCAGGTTGGGATTTGAGAGCAAAATAACAAAAGGGAAGAAGGAAAATTAGAAGCCACATTCTATTTTCTGGCACAGCCTTGAGAAGAACATCAACCAAGCCATGCGCCACTGTGCTGAGAGCACGCACAATCTGAGGGCTCAAAGGCAGTGCTCCTGGTCGGTGGCTCCTCAGCCTGGCTGTTGGGGATGGACAGACACCCTCTTACCTGCTCAGCTGGCCCGTCGAGTTCTCTCTCCAGCTCCTCCAGCTTCCTCACGGCTTCCTCTCCATTCTCCGGTCTGTGCTCTAGCAGCCAGGTCTGCAGCTCCTCGGGCAGGATGGCCAGGAACTGCTCCAAGACCAGCAGCTCTAGGATCTGCTCTTTGGTGTGCACCTCGGGCCTCAGCCACCGACAGCAAAGCTCCCGGAGCTGGCCCAGCGCCTCCCGGGGTCCAGGGGATTCCTGGTAGCCAAACTGCCTGAACCGCTGGCGGAAGGGCTCTGTGCTGTAGCGGCTGTTCCCATGGAGGCTGGAGTTCAGATTACAGACCTGTTCCTCCTCCTCCATCTTCACTACCAGGATGCTCTCAGGCTTCTCTGAAGTTTGCGGATGGACTGTTGATGACTCTCTCAATTTTGCAGACATTTGGCCTGGAAATAGCTCAGGACGGTGAGGCTTTAATCTTCAAGGTGATGAGACTCTTTATGGACACTCCTTAAACATGAGAGCCAGAAACAAGTGGAAAGACAAATGCTTCTTACAGTAATACAAGATTAGAAGCATAAAACTGTACGGAAAGCACTGCCCTTAATCTTAACATAAACCATGCTTTCAAAGAATATTTCCTACTTTAAGAGAATCAAAGAGCTAAGGCTCGTTAATTCCTATGTGTGAGTAATTCCTAATTTATTTTAAAAACCATGCCCACAAGGCAGACTAAATATTATAAGAGATCAGCTGGGACTACATAGGAGCTCCTGGAGAATAGAAATAAGGGATGCCTGAGAAAGGCTATGACTCTGGAACAGTTTCAAAGAGCCAATTAATTTTATATAGCCTGCTGCAAAGAGATCTAAAAATAGTCTTAGGAGAGAAGTACTTCCCTGTGGATTATTTCAACATACACTAATTGTTAAAACAATTATTATTTTGACATTAAGGAACTGCTCAAAAGAAAAAATTGCATATCCCTCTATGTAAATATACTCCCATTGTTCAAACTTCCACTTTCTGCCTGCAACATATATATTTTTATTGTAGAATATTTGGATTTTTGATGTAATATGTATACTGCTAGGAGGCACATGAAGATGTTATTTTTCTTCTTTCAAATGATTTCCTTCGACATGTCCCAAAGTCTCAGCTTAGAGGCTAAAGAAGAGCAGTGGCTTTTATGTTGCATATTATCAAATAGATTGCATGGAAGGCTATCAATTCACAATGACGCCAGCACCAGCTTTGGATGGATGAGGGCAGCAATTTTTCCTGCTAAGTTGCTTAGCTAGAAGGGGGGGAGGGGGTAGATACTGTTTATCACTGTAAGCGATGACTAATGTAGAGGCCTTAAGCAGCCAGCCATTCCCACCTCTTCCCCCCTTACAGAGTCCTGTCTAAGCTAAATCCAGCGTGACCTGAACAAAGCATGTGGTTTTATCAAGCTCGTGTTCAGCAGGGGAGGGACAAAGTTCCCAAACAAGTGACACAACTTCATCCAGTGATGTGTTAACACTGCAAATGAATTACGTGTTGAGGCCACCTTAATAAGTACAGATTCACTTAAATTCTCACCAAATCCTGATGCGGTGGATGGGGAACCTGCCCTGGCAAACATGGGCAGGGTGATTGGCAGAACTAGGGTTGGAGTCCAGGCTACCCCGCTCATCCACAGAGCTGCTGCGTAGTTAAGAGGCTGGAGCACAGTGGAGGAGCACTGGCCCCACCGGGCGGGGCGGGAAGAGTCTGCGCTCGGGACCGTGGCCGGAAGGTTCAGGCAGAAAGTGCATTTCATTGCGGGGAGGGCCCTATATATTAAAGAGGCCTCAGAAAGTCACAAGACATTGGCCAGCAGAACGCACGCTG
Source organism: Uropsilus gracilis (assembly GCA_004024945.1). Lineage (NCBI taxonomy): Eukaryota > Metazoa > Chordata > Mammalia > Eulipotyphla > Talpidae > Uropsilus > Uropsilus gracilis. The sequence continues at coordinate 10,406 of PVHY01027475.1, forward strand.
GCTCTTCAGCACCTGGAGCCAAGCCTGTGCAATCTCACAACTGCTCTCAGCGCTACACAAGAAACAGCAACCAACACTCTCCATGTCCCTGCACCCCTTCCTCCCCCCCGGCGCAAGACTGTGGGTAACTAACCGATCCCCGGGGGGAGGATCGGGAGTCTTCCCGTAGAGTCCCACCACTCCAAAATTCTCCCTCTAGCGGAGAGGCTCCGGCAGGATGGGAATCCGATGGTCCCCCGACATCCCTTCCCGACACCCCCGGGCTCCCACCACGCGACGCATCCCTGGCGAGATGGTCAGGGGAGCGCGGACATGGCTGGGGGTGCGCAACGTAGGCAGGTGAGGAGGGAGGGGAGTAGGATCAGCGTGGGAACAGGAACTGCTGGGGAACCGGCAAGGGGGAAGAGTCCGCGGATGCGTAGTGAGAATCAGGGACGTAAGAAGACAAGACCCGGGCCGCGCCAGAGCGGTGAGGAGCTTGAGGAGGGTGGAAAGAGGCGTACGAAGAGGGGGGGGGGGCCGGGCCCACGGAGGAAAGGGTGCGGGGGCCGCAGCGAGGCGGCGCGAGTTCTGCGACCGCCCTCCTCCCCACCCCAGGGTAACAGACGCTTCTTCCTGCGGCCTAGGGGCTCAGCAGAGGCCTCGGTTCTCACCTCCGGGCAGGGAAGGACGGCCCCACGTTGTCGGGGAGAAACCCGGGAAGCGCCCCCTGGAAGCTGCTTCCGGTCCTCCCGTGCTGGAGGCGGACCCCTGCGCCCTGGGGGCGGGGTTGGGCTGCTCAGCGGTTGCCAAGGAGACGAGCCTTTACCTCCTCAGGCTTAGGGGACACCAGGGAGGTAGGGCCAGAAGGGAACCCTCACTAGTGGGAATCCCGCCCCTGCACCCGGTTCAGATAAACCAGTTCGCAGTCCTTTTACTCACATATTTTCCTTTTTCAATAATCTAACAGGTTATCCCCATTTTATAGGAAATAAACCCGAAGGTTCTGTGCCCAAGGTCACAGAGGGTCGACTTTACCTTTAAACACACCTTTCCTCTAATCTCAGGTTGCAGGTTTCCTCAATCTCAGGCTACTGAGATTACTTAAACTCCCAGTGTTGAAGTTTTGTTAACAGACTTACCAATATGTGGCACTGGGGTCTCTCTCTCCGAGAAAGTTTCAGTTAGATTTCTTAAATACTTGTGCACAAGGAGACCAATGCCGGAAAAGGAGCATTTTCACCTTGTTGGGTGAAAGGAATTAGGAGGAGGCTTTTAAAGGACTGGGTCCAGGAAGGGAGAAACTGTTACAGCATGTTCTGTGCTGGTGCCACTCAAGAGCAACTGCAAATGGCTTAAGTACTTGCTCACATATCCTATGTTCCATCAGCATTCACCAACTGTGCAGCTGCTCTTGGCCTCCCTGCCTCCAGAAAATCGTTAAGACAGGGTCTAATGGTTTTTGCTGGCACGGCACCTTTGGTCAGGCTGGTGGGCCAAGTTGTTTGCATAGGATGTTTGACTAGGGAAAGACCCTCTCCCCCCACCCCCATCTGTGACTTAGTCCCCTGTTCAAACAGGACGTGGGGCAACTCAACTTAAATGGGCCTGCAAGTCAATTTCCCTATTCAAACAAGACATTTAACAAGTTAACCCTCAAACAGGAGGTTGGTTGATTCTTATTGCACCACGTTTGCAAGTTTTCTTCTGCCTGAGCTGCCTCAGTCCTAAGGAACAGGATTGAACCTCACTGCTCCCCTTCCTTGCTGTAACAAATGCTCCAGAAAGGGATAGGGGCTGAAATTAAAAAAAAAAAGAAAAAAAGCTAGACCCTTTCTCACACAGACTTCAGGTCTCAGTGACTGAAGCATATGTAAAGTCCTTGTCTTTGTGGTGTAAAATCAGGAAAGGGAAGTGTAAACTACTGGCTACATTCCTTGTCTTTGTAATGTAAAAACTGATAACAAATAGGTTTCCTAAATTATGTTCTTTGTCTTTACATCTGCTCCAGGAAAATCTCACCTACCCTGCATGGATTTTGACTGCTCCCTGACGAGAATGTGCTCCTGGTCTGTGACTATATAACTACTGGTCTGCAAAGGGTGGGGCTGCTCTCTCTTCCCTGATGTCATACTGGGGAAAGAGGCAGTAGCCGGCCAGCTAATAAAGGCTCATTTTATAATTAATTAGACTGAGACTATGGTTTGTGTCTGGGATGGGTCACTCTGCAACATTGCCACTTCTGTGCTTTCACAGAAGAATAAAGCAAGTCTCTGATTTTACCTAGGGGAGGATACATAATATTTACCCACAAAGAAAGCATGGTAGTGCTTCCTAGAATAACTTAATGGTGCACCAAATTCAAGTTGCCAGATGCCTAGTCCAAATATCAGAGCAGTTGCAGTGCTAGTTGGAGTTAAAATAATACCAGCTATTACAATAGTACAACTGGTAAATGAAATTTCTTCACTCTTCCTTAATATGACTTCTCTGGTATTTACCAGTGAATTTGTACAAATTAAAACTTGGTTTAATTATTACCCAGTTGTGGATGGAGATGTTTTTAATCACCACTTGGCAAATGCTTCTGAGGTAAAGCGTGCCTGAGATTCTTAGCATAAACCATTTTCTCAAACAACTTGAAGATGAGCCATATCTCCCAGTGCAGGTACTTTGAAAATCAGTAAGGACAAAGCCCTGATAGTGTTTTTATCCGTCTTAATAGGCACAGGACTATCCCTGTGGGGATATTCTGATACTAAATAAGGGTTAAGTTATAACTAATGGGTCTTCTGCCTTCTATTCGTGCACATAGTCTGCTGTACTTTCATTGCTTAGCAAGAGCCACACTCTCCCTGAAAACTTTTCTGTCATAGTAGTGGGTATTGGGCAACCTCTGCTGGGGGTATTGGGCTGGGTGAGAGGATTAATAAGCTTGAACTTTCAGGCCCCAGTCAGGTCAGAGGTGGGAGCTGAAGTCCCCCAGATGGCTTGGGTTCCTGGGGTGGGGCCCCAGCACACACCTACCATGGCCCAGGCTGCTGGTGGGTGTGAGGACAGGGTGAGTCCTGCACCACCAGGGACTCAAGGTCTATGGTTCTGATCCTGGGGGAGCTGATCTCTGCCACATGGGTCAGGTGGGGGGGTGAGGGCTGGGCAACTTCTGTGGTGGGATGATGGGACAGGGGCAAAGGGTCTCTCTTCACTTTACTCCCACTTCAGTCAAATCTGCAGTTGGAATGAGAGAACCAGGCACTCCTGGTGCAGACATACAGGAGAGAAGAGGAACAAATTCATGGTGGGAACCACAGGAGACAAGATTGTGAGACTACAGTGATGACCTGTCACAGAGCTCCATCCACAGTGTCTCCAGAGGCTGGAGAACCCCTAGTCCAGAGATGTGTGGGGAATCCCTAGTCCAGAGACGTGTGCAACATGAGTGAGTCTCCTTTTCTCTGAGGTCAGCCTCAGAGATGTTGCTGTGGCTCCAGGCAGAACAGGAAACCATAAGAGAGAAGATAATCTGGACCAACCACCTGCTGAAATCTGTCCCCACTAGGGAACTTCTCCACTGCCAGTACCTGAGAGTTGGGTTCCCAACACCAGATGCCAGACTATAAGGCTCAGAAGCAGCATCATCATATGACAGATATGGCACATGGGAGTGGAGGAGACAGCCAGCATGAATGAGGAGGTATGGAACTTAGTGAACACATGGGTCTGGAGAAAAGGAGACAGTCTCCTCCACCACAGGAAGTGCAAATTAAAAGAGCCTGGAGAATCACGCCACATACCTGCCCTACAAGAGTTTCCTGACCTGCTCAGCCTGACTACCTGCCTCATAGAGTTACTCCTAGAGAGCTGAACAGCCTGGTCTGCTGTGTTGTAAGAGCACAGGCCCTAGAACCAGGGTTCTAGGTCACCCAGAAAAAGGTCTTTGTTTCGAAGGAAAAGAAAGACAAAAGATGAAACCAGTGGACCAAATATCAATCTAAGACTCAACTCACAGTGAAAAAGGAGTTGGAGCGACTAGAATGGGGAAGGGAGAGAAGGGGAGCAGGATGGTGGTATATGGGTGCATTATTCATGGAAGGGCAATACCCTAAGGGAAACAGTAACAGGTATGACTGAGGGTGTATGAAAATAAAAATAAATAAATAAAAATTAATAAAAGAAAGAAAACTTTTCTAAATAGCTAAAATAACCTTTAGGGGAAAATAAGCTAAAATAACCTTTAAGGGGAAAAAAAGATAGAAAATGGAGGTATCACATTTCCTGACTTCAAACTACATCACACAACAACAGTAATCAAAAAGTATGGTACTGGCCTTTCAGGGTTCGGGGAGTGCAAGGTAGGGGGGACCCTACCTGGGGAGCGGCTGGCCCAGTTACCATACCAGGAAGGCGGGGGTAGCCTCGCCCACATGCCCAGTTTAGCCTTGCTGCTAGGCACTGAGCACCCCTCCCCCCAGACACTGGGGGGGAGATGGGATCCGGGAGCTGGGAGGGGTCATTCCCTTTGGTCTTCTCCAAATCCAGTCAACCCTCACCAGAAGCAACTAAATCAGTGATTCAATGGCAATTGCACACGAATACTGTGGTGAAAAACAAAGACGTATTCCAGAACAATGATCATGTCAGATCCATGGGATACAGGACTATAAGACTGATTATAGAGACGAACTACCTCAGAAATACAACCACTGTGATCTACAATGATGGGAATGAAATTTCCCGTTCAGAGATGCCTTCAGCATGATCTAAGGACCCTCCCACTTTAGGGGCTGAGGAAAGCCACAGAGATGAGCAGTGGTCCCACAATGAACCAGACCAACCATCTGCCAGGACCTATCTCGATCAACAAATTAGAGCACAAAGTTTGGCCGGGAAAAACACTCCCAGTGCCAGCAACCAGAACAACAAAACAAGGAGCAAAATATGACAGAAGATGGGACGGAGCAGCTAACCAGAAAGGAGGAGGCACTGAAAGAACACAATCATGTGTGAACTGGAGGCCAGCAGCAAAAAGACACTTGGAAAACTAAGCATAGGCCGCTGTGTCCCAGGAAACCACGTCCACACTGGACAAAAGGACATTGCTACAGGAAAGAAAAGGAAGAACCCAAGGGACTAAAATTTAAACAACAAATGGCAGTGAAAGAAGAGATGGAGGGGGGGGGAACACCCAAAAGGCAAATGTAAACAAAACTTATTCAATAAAAAAATATATATATTTTTTAAAAGTATGGTACTGGAATAGAAACAAAAACTCAATGGAACAGAACTGAAATCCGGAGATAAATCTATAAATGTGGACAGGTAATCTTTGATAAAAGAACAATGACTATACAATGGAGGATAATACAACCTCTTTAATAAATGGTGCTAGGAAATATGGATAGCCACTTAGAAAAGAATAAAGCCAGGGTCATAGGCGCCGGCTCCAGCCCCTGGGAGGGACCCGCTCGCCACACGCCACCTCCGCCGCCCCTGGGAGCCACCCCCCTCGCCGCCCGCCACCCCCGCCGCCCCTGGGAGCCAAGCCCCACCTCCACGTTCCTCCGGAGACCCGCCCATCTCCACGACCCTCAGGTACATAGTTGCTGCGCCGGCGCAAATCACTAAACTAAGCTAAAGTACAGATCTACGTTCAACCTGGAATACACTCCCATCAACATGCCAACCAACACAAGATCCATGGGTTCTCAATATGTAGAACAGGTTCGAAAGCAAAACACAGTAAGGAGAAAAACTTTAAACATGCAAGCAAGCCCTACAGGAAGTAATCCATCGCCAACAAAGAAAG
>PVHY01027476.1:0-16205 GCA_004024945.1 Uropsilus gracilis
TTTTTTTTTAAATCCCCACCCCTATCCCCAAAAAGTTTTTAAAAAATTAAAAATTCTTAAATTACTAGTGTAAATACTTGTAAATATTCCACTTACAGGCAGCAGGATAGCATGGTAACAATAGTGTTTTAACATCAGGATGTTAGTATTTATATCCAAAAGCCTCCTGGCCAAAAAAAGAGAGAATGGAGGCTTAACTATTCCAGACTTCAAGTTATACTACAAATCCATAATAATTAAAACAGCATGGTACTGGTACAACAACAGACAGACCAATGGGACAGAATTGAGTGCCCTGAAATAAAACCATACATATATAGTCAACTCATCTTTGACAAAGGAGTGAAAAACTTACACTGGAACAAAGATAGTCTCTTCAATAAACGGTGCTGGGAAAATTGGACTAAGACATGCAAAAAAATGGACCAAGACAGCTCCCTCACACCATGTACAAAAATCAACCCAAAATGGATAAAAGACTTAGATGTCAGACCCGAAACCATAACATACATAGAGGAAAACTTGGGCAAAACCCTCCATGAATTACAATTCAGAAATCCCTTTCTGGAAACATCTACAGATGGCAAAAAAATGAAGAAAAACATAAGCAGATGGGACTACATCAAACTAAAAAGCTTCTGTACAGCAAAAGAGACAACAGAAAAAAACAAAAAGAAGCCCAACTGAATGGGAAAAAAATTTTTGTACTCCATAAGAGTGATAAAGATTTAATAATGCAGATCCACAAGGAACTCAAACAACTAAACAAAAACAAAACAAGAAGCCCAATCAAAAAGTGGGGAGAAAACTAAAAAGACACTTCTCCAAAGAGAAAATACAAATGGCCAACAGGCATATGAAAAGTTGCTCAGGTCACTCGCAATCAGGGAAATGCAAATCAAATGCAAATCAAAACCACAATGAAATACCACCTTACACCAGTAAGAATGGCCCACATCAAAAAAACAGGCAACAACAAGTGCTGGCGTGGATGCGGAAAGAAAGGAACACTCTTACATTGCTGGTGGGGATGTAAACTGGTCCAGCCACTATGGAAAGCAGTGAGGAGGACCTCAAATTAAAGAAAATGGAACTACCATTTGACCCAGCAATTGCTCTTCTGGGAATCTACCCAAAAGAGACTTCAATGTGGGTACAAAGGGACACCTGTGCTCAGATGTTTACTGCAGCTCTATTTATAACTGCAAGGACATGGAAACAACCCACAAGTCCCAAAACAGATGAAGGGATGAAAAAGATGTGGTATATATACACAATGGAATATTACTCATCAATTAAAAATGACAAATTTGATGAATTTATGGTAACATGCATGTACCTAGAAGAAATCGTATTACACATTACAGAAACAACTCAGAAAGAAAAAAACAGAAACCAAATGGTTTCACTAATATATGGAAAACCAAACAAAAGTACACAGCTGGGGATGGGAGGGTGGAGACCAGCTGGAGCAGCCAGGAGGGAAGGTGGTGGGTGACCCTCAGGGATTACAATGCTGTGAAATATATATATATATATATATTTATATAATTTTTTTAAAGGATGTTAGTATTTATTCTGCCTTTATTACTGCAGAAAAAATTGAGCTGTCAATCTGGAATTCAGTTTTCTTACCTGTAAAATGGTAGAACTGGTCTCCATTTCTTCCCATCTACATGTCTGATTGCTCTCATGTGTCACTCTGCTCAGTCCTTTAGACTAGCCTGATTCATTTAGTTAAGTGGGTCTCAGAGTTATACCCCCAGCAACACTAATCACACCTGGGTGTGTGTTAGAAATGCAAATTTTCAAACTTCATCTAGATGGACAGAATCAGAAAGTCTGGGAAATGAGGGCTAGCAATTCATATTTTAACAGGCTCCCAAGTGATTCTGATATACACTAAAATTTGAGGATGACAGGTCTAGTCCATGAAGCCCCAAACACCTTCCACCTGTTCCCTTTGCTGCTTTTGAATTTACCTGCATGTGGCTCCAATCCTGATTTTGATGGCTGATGTTCATCCTTTTAGTTTTGGTTTCAGAGCAAGTATACCTCAGGACATTATCCCAGGCACAGCACACAAGATATCAAATACACCATTTCCAAAATTAGACCTATCTTCTTTTCGCTAATACCAGTAATACATTCCTTATTATCACTACTCACCTAGGTGCCTAAATGCAGAAATCTTCATTCTTTCCTTTGGACCCATATCAATCAATTACTAAAACTTAGTCTTTTTTTGTTTGTTTTGTTTTTATTATTTGTTTTTATTATTTAAATCACAATCTCACTAAATGGTTATTGGGATACCTCCCCCTTCCTCTGCTGCCCCCTCCAACATTCACTCAGATCCCTCTCTTTGTTGTTTGTTAATCTGTGTTAACTTCACTAGTCTTTCTTCCCTGCGGCAGTGTGCTTTCACTGGGTGAGAGACTGTGTTCTTAGGACAAGGCAAACCGTGCTGGTAGGTTTTCAGTCTTAACTTTGTATTGGGCAGTCAGTCTATAGTTATTTGTGGTCTGTCAACAAACAGTTACTTGCTGTCTTCTCCATTCCCTTCTCTGTGTTGTTTTGCTGCTTCTTTACCTTGTAGTTCTGGCATCTGGTTTAGAAGGCCTCACCCCCAGGCAGTGTTGGTGAAGAAGTTTCTCTGTGGATCCAGGCATCTGTGAATGGCCGTTGTAGACCATCTCCTCTGCCTCAGTTTGCAGCTTTGCTGTGAGGCCGATGCCCTGAGTCTGTGGTCTTCCTTTTCTGTGGAATGAGGAGCGGCGCCTTGCTTTCTCAGATGGCATCTCAGAAATGAGATTTTGGCTCTTCCAGTCCTGGTGAGTGTGTAGGTGTGAATTAGTGACATCTTGTCTCCATAGTTGTCTTTCCTGTCCTGCATGCACCAGTTCTCTCAATATTCCATTTCTTGTGTCCTGTTCAAATGTGTGGGCTGGACGCTTACCTGGCCCTTCACCCATTCTATGATGGTGTTTATATTACTTGTGCTCTTCTTCCTCCTGAAGACTAACTGGAGTGAGAGTGAAACAGAAGGGGCGTGCTACACCTCTCCCCATCGCCCACACATCCTATCTCCTGGTGTGGCAAGTGCAGTCCCAAGCCCCCTTGGGGTGGGGGCCCTGCTGTGGCCCTCTTGGCTGGCAGATGGCTACACCCACTGGTGGGTAGGGCTAAGACCCTGCCTAGAACTCCCCCCCAGGCTCTCTGTTATGGGGGTCCTACCCAGAGTTCCTCAACGCCTTTGCTCGCTGCTGGGAAAGGGGCCCGAGGGCCCAGGTCCCTGGACCATGCGGCTGCTTGCAGGTGGGCCAAGACTACTTATCCTACTTTCTAAATCTCTCTGAAACTGCACTTTTCTTCAAACCACTTTGGTTTATTTTTCACCTAAGAGTCCCCGACATTCTCTTTCAAACCTGTCATTTTTTTTTTTTTGAAAAACAATTTCCCCACAAACTATCAGAGCAATCAAAGTCTGTCTCCCAGCTTTTTTCACATTCAAGTCAAAAGCCCCTTGCTTACAAGGGCTTTCTTGAGTTTAACTCTGCTTAACTCCACAGTTTAATCAATTTCCTCATCTGCTTCCTTGTTTCTTCTTATATTTTGTATTTCAGGCCTCATTCCCTCTGCCTGGAACATCTCTTGACCTCTCCTCCCAACTCTTTACAATGTAGATGTACAGTCTCTTGAAAAGGCTTCCCTATGACCATGTTCTAAGAACACTAAGTACACCTCAATCTGTTTGTTTTTCAATATATTCCATTTAACTCTATGACAGGAGCCACTACACTTTATATGTCTATGCGGTTGTGGCACCTAGAACAGTGCCTGACACATAAAAGACATTCAGTAAAATTTTGTAACAGGATAAATGGAGAAATGAATGACTAAATGGATGAATAAGGACCGTAACAAGGTTAAGGGGAGTCTAATCAAAACTGCCTAATTCCAAACTGCATATGAAAGCTATACAGCAGCCACAGAGACCTTAAGAGACAAACATTTGTTATTAACCTCTTAAATGCATATACTGGGAAATGGGGAAACAAGAATCTTCTAAGTATTTTTTCCATTTTGTACCTTTACTCTAAATCAAATTAAGTGAAGATAAAGCCATATCAAGAATTTCTGGAAGGTGCCAAGCTATGATGATTTAGAGGGGATAGGAAAGTAAAAAATAAAAAATCATTGAGCTGTACACTTTTGATTGCTAGCAAGAATATGCCAGGTATCTTACTGTGCTCTCACCAAGTCCTGAAGTTCTCTCAACTGTTTTCCTGTCAGTCCCCCAATGCCCAGATCCTCCTCATCCTCTTCTGGCTGGGCACTGGTATTACCAGAAGATGGACCCTGTTTGATAAAAAACTCTTCATGTTGGTCCAAGAGAAGTCCATGTAGCATCCAGGCTGAAAGCTGCTTATACATGACCCCATGACACACAGCCAGGATTCTAGTGGAGGAGAGCAAGTGGATAGGATGTCAAGAGTTTTACAAGCCAGCTCAGACAACACTGACCCCCACAACAGCACAGGTGACATATTTTATTTTTCATTTTGATTTTTAAAATTTCATTCTAATTTATTATTATTTTCTTACAACCTCAGTCATATTTGTATAGGTGTTGATTCCCTTATGTATGGTCCCTCTTTCTCTCTCCTCCCCCGCCCCCTCCGGTCACTCCAACTGTCTTCTCCCTGTAAGAGGTCATATTTTAAAATGCTGCAGGTCAAATAGGGGCCTGAGTTTGATGAGTCATAAGGGAAATAACCAATTAAGCTAAAAATAATTGTGCTATTTTAACTTAAATGTTTGTAGATGGACTGATTTAATTTCCAAACGTGTAGCTACATAGTGAAGCCTGAAATGTCCCATAAGTGTTCTGATGGTCTTTCAGGAGAGGGACATTTCCCCTCTGCCTTTTATGTAGAAAGTTTCAGAGCTGACGATTCTGCACAACTTAAATGGATTTGTAATCTCTTTTAGAAAACATAATATTAAAATTTGTTTTATTTCTGCTAGAATCATATAGAAATATGTGAGAGGTATACCCAAAGAAGTGTCATCTAACAAAAGGTCGTTGATAAAAATACTGCAAATGAGAAGAAAAGCTGTTGGTGAAAATAGTCTTCTGGTTCAAAGGATCATGCTCCAGATACCATATTCATTATAAAGGGGAAGTGGCCCACTAAAATGAACATCTGATGGAAAATACCCAAATTAGGTGATCCGAGTTCACACCTGCAATGTAACAAACTTACTTTCTTGCCTTCTTTTTTTTTTTTGAGACTAGGTCTTGCTATTTGCCCATGGAACCGCAGGCTCACGTTGCCTGGGGTACCACAGACTCAAGCAATCCTCAGCCTCAGCTTCCCAGGTAGCTGGGAGTACAGGCGCATGCCACCACGCCCAGCTTTTTTGGGACTAGGTCTCGCTGTGTTGCCCTGAGTGGGACTTGAACCGCAATCCCTAGCCCCAGTCGCTTCACAGGCTGAAGCTTACAGGCATGAGCCACTATGCGCAGCTGTACTTTCTTGCCTTCTGACATGTGTAATAGGAAGTAAGTTTACCTATGCAGAATTCATGGCAAAATGTTCAATGATTAAAGAAGAAAAAAAAAAAGGCAGGGAAGGGGACTAATACAAATTGAGTCTTTAAAAGAAAATCAAATGCAGTGAAAAACAATGATTGGAACCTAGATTGCAAAAATGAATAGCTATAAAGGACTTCTGGGGAGACACTTGGGGAAATCTGGGTATTATATCATTATATTATTGAGTTAATATTACATTATTGTATTATTGAGCTAATATTAACTTAGGATATTATATACCCAAGCAAGTTAATATTATAACAAGTTCATATTATATTATTGAGCTATAACATTAACTTGCTTGGACATAATATATACTATTGTAGTTATATAAGAAAATGCTCTTTTTCCTAAAGAGAAACAGGCTGAAGTATTGAGGGGCTAAGTGTAATGATATCTCTGACCACTTTCCAATGATTCTGCAAAAAAACTATAATGTGTGTATGTATTTTTATACATATTTACATATACATTTTATAATTCAGGAAAAAAGATAAAGGAAATGTGGCAAAATGTTAAGCAGTGAAACTTAAAGGATACACAGGTGTTTAATGTACTTTTCTTTTGACTTTTTTGTAGATTGTGGTCTAGAAAATTTGTTCCCTGCAAATATATAACAAATATGTATATATCTTATCATCATTACAAAATTTTATAGTCTCTATATATAGAATTACGTATATGCTTATAGAGAGAATGTAGAAGAAAAGTTACACACCAAAAGTTAGCATTAGGAACCTCAAAGGATTGAGATTATAGGTAATTACTATTTCTTTTCTTAGCAAATTAGTATTTTCTACAGTCAAAATGCATTTCTTTCCAGGGTGGGGGGCACAACAGAGAAGTAAGTTCCTAAAGCATATGCTGAAAAGTTTCCTGATCTCCTGAGGTCTACTTGTAGTAAAAATGGAGCTTGTTAAGAGTTGTGAGGGATCTCAGAGATCACCTATTCTACTTTTACATTAGTGCCACACGCTCTTTTTTAAAAAAACGAATGAAAAAGATCAAATGACTATATTCCATACTTTTGTATCCTTTTATCAGTAGTATGTAGATATTTTTATATGTTGTTATATAATTTTAATGGGTTTACAGTCTATCAACTGGCTATTTTTTTTTTTTTTTTTTTTTTTTAGAGACTAGGTCTTGCTATGTTGCCCGGGATTGCTTGGAACCCATGGACTCAAGTGATTCCTAGCCTCAGTCTCCCAGGTAGCTGGGATTACAGGTGCATGCCACTGCACCTGGTTTCAACTATTTTTATTTTGCTTTCTCCTACTGCTGATATAGCAGATATCATTGTAGCAAAAGTTTGTGTATAAAGCTTTCTTCTTTTGAATAATTTTTTAAGAATTTTCCCAGCATGATATTTTTAAGGACCTTGATGCAAAAATAATTACCCAAAATACACATTTAAACAAAGCTAAGTTATTACCTAGTTCATTAATGGAAAATCTCTAATGATAATGGGATGCAAAAATTAAAGACTGACTCAAGGTCATCTAGACAACTAGATTTTAAGCTTTGATACTCATCTTTATATGCCCCTGTTTGTAAATTCTGAGCCATCATTAAGATTACATGGGCCCCCCTTGCCTCATGTGGTTTTCTATCCTGGTCTTAATTTTCTCCAGAGGGAAATCTGAGATGGTCTAAAAATAAAACATATGCAAAATCGAGTCATTTGATCACCTGCCCCTGCTTAGCCCAAATTAAACTGTGGACTTACTTTTCTAGTGCACTTCGAACAGGAGGCAAACCTCCACAGCTGTGTTTGTATACTGTTTCCAAGATTTGACAACCATGAATCTGTGGAAAATACAGCTTTGTCAAGTTGGATTCCATTTTAGAAGTACATGCAGCACAAATGCTTAGTCTATATTCAATCAAGAATGAAATTAGGGAAAGAAGGATAAATTTTTTTTTTTCACCCTGGGATAAACTTTCATAACATTTATCCATTGTTCCTATCTTGAATCCAATGACAACGTTTGTGTTTCCCCCTGCCACCACCAAACCATTTTCCAACACCAGCTTGATGCCATGATTTAACTCATTTCTGACAGTACTCAAAATAAAAAAATCTAAACAAATGGAAAACATCTTGTGCTCTGGATCAGAATACAACTACTATTTTATAGGTAGAGCTGGAAGATTGCCCAGGGCAAACTGAGACTGGACACAGTGTGATGGCCCAAAAAAATGTTAAATTTTTACAACACATGCTAAAAAATGCAGAATAAAGTTGAACTTAAGGGTTAAGATGTAAATTTTCTGGTCACCAAGCCCATGTAGCTGTAGAAAACTCCCAAAATTTGCTGCAGAATTCAAAAAGCTCTTGGTTTCAAGGAACCCATACATGAGCTTTCCCTGTCACAGAGATGGCCCTTACTGAAAAGGATAGGGTTCCTATAACAGAAGATGAGGTTGCTAAGACAAAATTACCCTAAAATAAGTTGAATGAGTAAAAACTTATGGCTCAATAAATTTAGCATAAAATGAAAATAAAACTTGGGAAAAAGACGCACTGTTGAGAATGTGGCATTTCATTGTTCTATCCGTACCATCAAGCAACTCAATTCTCTAACACTAGCTAAGTATCCCACAAATTTAACTCAATTCAACACTATCTACCTGGCCATTAATAAAACACATGTAAAGTCATGCTGATACCTGTACTTCTGACCAACTAGTTATAAATCAGATGTTCCCACAGCCCTCTCCTTGGGTTTTCAAGAATAGATCACAGATATTAGGAGTCCCGAATACTCACTAGGTCACTGGCTTACTACAAAGGATGCTAAAAGATACAAATCAACAACCAGATGAAAAAAGGTCTGGAACAAGCCGGGAACAAAGAAACTTTTGTCCCTTAGTATCTAAGCCCATCACATACACACATGAATGTGTTCCAGATCACCAATTAGGAAGCTCTCTGAACCCTATCCTTTTGAGCTTTTACATTTTTGGAAGCTCTCTGAGCCCTATCCTTTTGAGCTTTTACAGGCTTCATTACAAACTGATAAATAATTAGCTACCGGTGATTGACTCAATCTCCATTCCCTCTCCCTTGGTGTGGAGGAGAGGCAGGAAGAAGACTGAAAGTTTCAGTCCTTCCCTGGCAGGAAGAAGACTGAAAGTTTCAGTCCTTCCCTTAGCCACACCCAAAGGTGTTTCCTGATGGAGGTTATGACCAGAAATTTTAGGATGGAGGGAGTCACAGAAACCAGAAACTGGAGATGTGGGGGTAGAAATGATGAACATACTTGTTAAGTCAGCAACAGAAATGAAAGATTTCTTGGGCTCTAACTTAATAGCAAGTATCAGACTGCTATAGAAAATATCTGGAGGCGCAGAACAGAGGTGGGGATATAAAGATTTCAGGGCCATTGTAGAAAATCACTGGTCCTGACAAATCAACCTACTTACACCCTAGAGTTAATTTAATCATAACAATTCCATAGAAGAATGAACCCCTCCCAAAAGAAGAATGCTCCAGCAGTTTAATTTCTGCACTGGCAGAGGCAGTTCTCCTGCCTCCTTATGACTATGCAGGTGTTTCTTTTCACCAGACTTCCCTTTGTAAAGCAGCAGCAGCTCTCCTCCCACCTATGTCTATGCAGCAGTCTCTCTTAACCAATGTGTCACTTCCAAGTGCAGCTCTTTTTGCCCAATTGTGACTATGCAAGACTCTTCTTCCTTTTTTTTTTTTTTTTTTTTTTTTAACATAATAAAGCCTGTCCTTTGGATATAACCAAAAGTCTCCACCTGGTGGAGAATCTGCCATGTGCCACTGAAAGGGGAGCTCTGAAACTTTTCTCTCACCGGAGGACCCAGCTCTCTGAACCAACAACTCACCCAATGACATCACTTTCCAAAGGTCACCTCATTAACAAACTTGGGTATTGGTGAAAGGGGTTTATTATGAATATCAAGACACTGAGCAAATTTCAATTCCAAAAGTTTTAGGAGCTCTGTGCCAAAAACATTTGTGTCTATACATATACTAAATATACATCATCACTGTAGTTGTTCTCAAGGTATGAATCCTCTACCCTGTCACATTCCCAAGCTCTCCCACCCCTTCCCATACCCAGCATCAGCATCACTTGGGAATGTTAGTGTGTAACTGAAAGGTTTTTAGAGTTCCCCAAACTTAAGAGTGCATGCTCTAAAGGGGTATGGTCAACAGTACACAAAGGCTAAGCCGACTCATAAAGTGATAGGTCTTCTATAGAACTGGTTTGCACAGAAAGAAAGAATGCTTCTAATAGCTTCCCAATAAAATCCCCAAACTTTCCATCCCCTAGTGCACAAATGTCCAAATAGGTTTGTCCCGAAGCAGGGCCATTAAGGCCTGGAAACTTACTACAAGTCTAAGGTTATCTTCTGGTGGGAAGCAAAAGGCAAGGGGTTCTGAAGGTTGTCCCAAGAAGGAGGGACAGTAGGAGGTGTCACATCAAGATAATGGCTGCCAATGTCAGCCTTTCCCACGTATTTCTTTCATGAGCCTCCTTCAAGTGGCAAGTTTCTGGGTGCAAGTAGAAGGCAGAGTACATGGGACTTCTGTGTTATAGAGCTTCACCTGGCCACTGTGCTCAGCCCCTAGTTTCCAGATGCTGGTCCAAAGCAGCTACATATGAATGGGGTCGAGGATAAGAATATTTCCCCTAACAAGAATGTGTAAGAAAAGTTAATTATAAGCCCCACTCCAGACCTGAATCAGAATCACTAGGACAGCAATTTGGGTTTAATAATCACTCCAGGTGATTCTAACACACAGTGAGGTTTGAGAATCAATCAACTAGAGAACTAGAACTATAGAGAAGCCAGCAGTAAGAACTGAAATATGTTTTCTGATGAGGCTATTAGCTTTGGTGAAAGAGTACCTCCTTACTGGGCTTGCTGCTACGGATGAACATAGCAGAGTACACATCTTTGAACTCATGAACATACTGTAAAATGGTCTGAGAGTGACACCTCCCCACTCTAGCAGACAAAAGAGGACTGCAGGGACTCGGAAGTCCATAAAACAGCTAAGCAAAATCTACTGCCTTCAGGGAGAGAGAGTTCTTTCTTTTTTTTTATTTTTCCCCCCTTCCCCTAGAGTGAGTCTTTTCAACCCCAACCAATGACCAAGAAACTGGATAAAGATTTCAACAGGAGCTACACAACCTCTGCATCTCCACGGTGCATTCTTTAGTGACAAGGGATTAAACCCCAGCATTCCTCCCTCAGTGAGTAGCACCAACACAGCCTCAGCTTTAGGTAAAAACAAAACTGGAGCCTCCTAGTCTAGAATAATAGCATTTTTAATGTCAATGACTCTCTGTTCCTACCTATATAAGCTAAACTCTTGTTATTGTTGGAAAAGTTCTCTCAGAGTAAAATCTGTCAAACTGCTTCCTGGGTTCCAAATCTCACTTTGATTAGCTAATAAACTGTAGTAAGTGATGGAAACATAGAGAAGAAAAGTTGGAGGTTTTCACAAGGTCAAAAACTAGAGGTGGGAGCAGAAAGGATTTCTAGTCAGAAATAGGAGCAGAAAGGATTATCTGTTTAGAAAATTAACCCAATCTGACCCCAAAGCGATAAACTTCACTAAGTGGAGTTTATCAAATATCAAAAAATAATATTTAAGGACACCTCTTGCTCTGGTAAGACCTAGTTCTTTGCCCACCTGTGTTTAAGCAGGTGTCCTTTTTTCCCTCTTCATAAACTTGCCCCTTTCAAAACACAGTTCTTTGCCCATTTGTGTTAATGCAAGTATCTTTTTCTCTTAAGAAACTTGCCTTGAGCAGCTGAATAGGATATGCTGCTGAATTTTCTCTCAGAGGGACCCAAGGATCCCATGCACCAAACCCTAACATAACGATCACTGAGAATTTTATTCCTATTAACGTGCCTGTACTGCGAAAAAAAAGCAAAAAATGAAAGTGCAACCTAACAATCTAACAGGTTAACTAGTTTTATTCCTTAAGGTGAAGACAGCTAACATTCTCAGGCACAACTGCAACAATTTAGAAATTTAGAAACATCAATGAGCTAACCAGGTTTAATTCACATATCCTTCTGGGTTCAATTATAAGCCAGCAGATTGTGAGAAATCTCAACCTATTTGTTCCAGCTTTTGGGCAAAAATTCCAGAAACAGCTGAAACCTGCCAGCGGCACAGATGTAAACAGTAGAAAACTAACCCAGTGTGAGACCTAATGACAAAGTTCTCATCAGCATGCTAAAGTATACACCCCTGAATGGAGACTTAAAATGCTATAAGACATGTGCTGTATGAAGACATACGTAGGCTGTCTGTGCACACCCCAAGGTGGTCCAGTGGAAAATATGCTATGACAATACTTCCTGATAACCCAACATCATAAAGCCAGGACCCCTGCCTCTCTCAGGTTAAGAATGGGCTCATGGCATTTGCCTCCCCTCTCCTATCATCCTATCATGCAATCCACAATAAAAACTCCCTGTTTGAAATTCATTATTGGTTTTTTAAAATTTTGCAGGGAATTAATTGGTTAAATCCAGAGAAAGACCTTTTAAAATCAGTAACAATTACTATCTTTCAGAAAAGACATTCTCCTGACACTTGGGATCCTAACTTTTCGATGCATATGTTAAAAATTTTGTGTTACAAATAGGTATGTTTAACTTGTAAAATAAACTGCTGGATTTCACCCAGTAATCTAATTCTCAAAAAACTTCCAGCACCCTAATCATAAGTCTCATCTCCTATCTTTCTTTTTAATAATTTTTAATTTATTTATTTTCTTATATTGTTGTTCATTTTTGTTAAATATTTGATTTCTTCTTTCAGGTGTAGTTCACATAGTTTTCCTATCACCTTAGCAATCTATGACCCAACATCATAGTCCCTTGTGCTAATCCCTCACATTCTGACCACTTCTTCACCCCCATTTCTGCCCCCACCTCCTTTCTTCCTATCTTTGCTGCAAAATGTGCTCACCTTCAAATATTCATGTTTTTTTTTTTTTTCACTTACCCAGCAGCATCCTTTAGTACACCTATTAACATTTCCTCCACCTTTTGGGCCAGGAGGTATTTAAGGGAAGGGTTACAACTTATTTTTGCATTCCTGACACTTAGCATGGGACCCAAGTAGATGTTGTTGAATGAATAAATGAAAACAATAAGAATATAAGGAAAAATCAATCATGAGTATTTTCTTGTTGCTTACTTGAACAAAAGGAAAAAGGGGAGTTCATACCTTCTGACTTTTAATTTGCTCTACTACAACCATCACAGAGGGAAAAAGGAGCTGGAACTGCAAAGTAGAAGATAATTAGTATTCTACATAGTCAAATACAAGGAAAAAGAATTAACTCAGAAGATTCTTTAATTTCTAAGCAGTTCAACCTAAGATAAAGGTGGCAGTATCAGAGAATAGCCAAGACCCAGTAGTCAAAGGCAGTTTGACATCGGGTGGTAGAGAGAAGCAATTTCTATTTCTGACCTGGAATAATTGTTAGTACTGAGGTTAATATAAAGCATTAATATTATATAAGTTTTAAATAATATATAAAATACTGGACTCAATCCAGAAAGAAAAGAGTACTCAAAAATAGTGTAATAAATTAGATTATTCCAACAATACTAACAGAGTCCAAGTAATTTTGTTATTTGGGCACATACCTGATCCAAGGAGTAATTGACATGTGATACAGTAAGATGGGGATCAGCCAGGAACTACAACAAAAAATATCATATAAAATATCTCAAATCTGTCTGATCTATGAAAACCAGAAAAGGAAAAAAAAAACAATTCAAACCAAACACATACAAACACATTAAAAAATACAACAACAAAAACTAGAGGAGAATCTGAGAGTGGCCTTAGTGTGTTTTAGACTACAGAGAACTGATCCTTTTTAGGAAACTATTGATTCTGATGTCTAGATCACAGAATCAAAGTTAAGGCCCTTCTACACTCAGGAACTTTTGCCATGATCTGCAAGGCACTTGGATCACAGCTTGAACAATCATAGAGCGTATAGTATATGTGCTGCCGAAGCGAGCACACAATCATAGAGCGTATAGTGTACCCTCCAGCCATGAGGAAAATAGCTCACTTGATGATATCAAGATATTTCAAATTGAAGAACATACCCTAACCTGCTGTCCCAGAGGTTTTTTTTTTTTTTTAGCACATCTTGTGCTTCTTACCTCTTGTTCCAAATCAAGCAATGCTTGGCGATAGGGCTGCAAAACTGAATCCAGACCTGTGCAGAAGGCTCTTAGGTAGATTCCATGTAACCCGCCTTGACCCTGCTGAGATGGGTGGTGATCCTGAAATCAAAAAGAAGCCAGCTTAGACCCTGAAACATGAGGAAGACATCATCCTTTATAAGTGGTATCATTTCTGTTAGTCTATATCAATTTTGTTAGTCAACAGTCAATACTAGAGCAATGTTCGCTGAAAGGAAAACCTCACTAAACACACTGTGTTCTGATTTTTTTTAAACATGAGAGTATTTTAATTTTCCAAATGGCCCACATTTATAGCAACTGGGTAGTGCTCTATACTGTCAGTAGAGATTTTTTTACAACTTAATTCTAACCTTGTAACTTCTGGTTTAAATCCTTTTGGTGGTTTCCCATTGCCCCAAAATAATTTCTGAATTTCCCCATATGGTAAAAATTGTTACGGATATACCTCCATAAAGGGGAGGTGCCATTTTCCTCACCTCAACTTACATGCAGCCACGTTGGATTCCAAGTTCTCATATGCCATGAACCAGATTTCCTGAGTAGGGGAACTGCTGGGAACTAGGGTTGATAGCAAGCAGCCATGCTTGGCTTATAACTGAACACATAAGGCCCCGGGGCTCTTTTGTGTCTCCAGTTTTTGCTTATGTTCTGCAGCCCTGGTACATGCTTTGGCACACTGCTACTGCTGGGAAGGAAACTTGAAGGAGATTTGTGGGGAAGACACACATAGAGACACTTAGGAGAGACATGTGAATGAGAGACGTGGTGGGGCTGCTGCTATTCCTTGGCAGAGACAGTAACTGTTGTCCTCACTTTATGATGGATCA
Source organism: Uropsilus gracilis (assembly GCA_004024945.1). Taxonomy (NCBI): domain Eukaryota; kingdom Metazoa; phylum Chordata; class Mammalia; order Eulipotyphla; family Talpidae; genus Uropsilus; species Uropsilus gracilis. The sequence continues at coordinate 14,668 of PVHY01027476.1, forward strand.
CTTGGTACATTTTGTATTCTCAATCTCTCCAGTCCCAGTTACCTGAAACCAACTGAAGCCCTTTCTTGTAGTTTCCTGCCAGAGGCACCTTAGACTTGTGGCAAGCTTTCAGGCCCCAGAGGCCCTGCTTCGGGCTGACCTTATTTGGCTGTGCATTTGCTCACGAGGGAAAGGATAACATGAGAGAATTTATTGGAAAATATTACTAGGAATATATTTTCTTCTCTCTATATGTACACTAATTCTATTAAAGATCTTCCACATTAAGAGTCTGTTTCCTGGGGGCTTAAAAAAAAAAAAAAAAAGAATATGCTTCCTTCACCTTTGTGTGGTGGATGGCTAGACCTCTTAGAGTGTCTTAACCCTAAACAGTTTAGGGTCCCTGGGTACATGCTAAAACAATGGCTTCTGCATTCTGACCCTCATCCTTCATCCCAATATTATTTTCCACAGCTTCTAACTTCACATTGTCATTTCCAAACTACCACAATTCGCCAAATGTGTCCTCACTGTATTTCTCCTCCCTGCCTTATGAATTTAGGTGTGATCTGCTTTTAACTGAGTACTCATCTTTGTGATGAATACCTATACCTCCTGCAGGACTCAACTGAAGCATTTCATCAATCTAAATTCCTTATTATGTTGACCCTATAAAATCTCTTTTAGTGCTGAATTATTGTTTGTTTATATGTCCCATCACTAGTCCAAGAATTGAGGGAACACACTTGATTCACCTCTGTGTTTCATCTCCTGGCACCATTCTCTGAATAGAAGGTAAATATTTACTAAATAAATAAAATGACCTCAATCTTTCTAATACTCCCTCTGCCTGACATCGTAATTTCATGAAGAATATGAACATGAGAGCTAACATTAGAAGTTCTGAGAACTCCCTAAGAAACTATGTATAAATATGGTTTGTCTTTCAGGAAATCTGCAATTTTTTTAAGAGCCTCTTCATAGTTTTGTTTAGGGAACTGTGGTTAACGTTGGAACCACAACGTTAACGATGGAAGGAACAATGTCTAGCCTCTCAACTTGGGTAATTAGGTCCTGCTTGTGGCAGATATAATAGGATTCAGCAACAAAAGTAATAAGAACCTGGTGTCAGAGACTATAAGTCACCATGAACCAGAGGATACTACAAAGGACACTGCAGTTTCTTAAGATAAACATTCATAGCCATCACCTGAAGAACAGGGGCACATGATAAAACAGACTAGACTGGCTTACAACCAGTCAATTTTGTTTTGGTCTTGTGTCATTCCTAAGAACCGAATGTTTTCATTTATAACAAAATAAGAGAACATGAGTTACCTTTTCATTTTAATAAGGTAATACAGATATCATTAGAATAAGGGATAGTGCAGGAAGAAAGACTTTTTTCCTTCATTCCTAAGAGCCGAATGTTTTCATTTATAACAAAATAAGAGAACATGAGTTACCTTTTCATTTTAATAAGGTAATACAGATATCATTAGAGTAAGGGATAGTGCAGGAAGAAAGACTTTTTTCCTCTACCCTTTTATTCCTTGGCT
>PVHY01027477.1:0-16165 GCA_004024945.1 Uropsilus gracilis
TATGTCAAAGAAGCAGCAAAACGGAACTGAAACCAAAATGGACGAGACAGCCAGCAAGAAGGAGGAGGCACCGACTGGCTCCAAAGGAGCTGGGACTAGCTGTACAGCACAGTTAAGCCTGGAGAGCCAAGCAGTACGTACCACCGTGTCCTAGGAAAGCAGACCCTTGGCCAAGAGGACATTGCTTCCGAAAAGGAAGAGGCCCAAGGGTTAAACACTGTCCAACAAACAGCAGCAAGAGAGAAGCCAGAGTGGCCGGAGGGGGGAGGGGAAAGGCATACCCAAGGGGATCAACAACCATTCAAATAAAAAATAAATGAATGAGCTAAAATAAATAAAGAAGTTGGTGTCTTAATGGTAACGTTGAAAGCTACCGATTCTGTTCATAAGAACAAAGTAAACTAAAAATGATGCAATATGGAGGAGAGTTGAGTTTAAAACAAATGGATTTGAAGATATTGTTTAACCGAGAAGATTGTGCAAATCATGCCTGCTTGTTGCAAGTTTCTCCTGCAAATGTTCTAAGAATAACAACCATCTTCCCCTGCAGAACATGCCATCCTCACAAAAGGAATGTTAAAAAATATTTGTGGTCACCGCAAGAGATAATAGAAGTTTTTTAAAGAAAGGTGTTTTGTTCTTTTACGTTCCTTCACCGCTTTAAAGATACTTCCTTTGTGGATTTTTCTATAGTCCTGTTTAGAGCACGTTGAACAATTAACAAGCATGGCCAGCTTACAGATCTCCCTCCCAGTGCTGACAGCTGGTGGTAGATCAGTGCCACTTACTCAAAAGGAGAGCGAGCAAGAGTGTATCACCTTTCTGGGGAAATCACTTCATCTCATTCCTCACTGTTTGTCATGGTTGTTATATTTTGGTAGGCATGTGTTTGAAGTGAAGGATGCACTCTTTGAATTTTATAAATTTGATTTGCGTTCATCTATAAAGGCTCTGGTGATAACTGTCTCTCTTCCTTACATCATTTTCCTGAATTAATGCACACAGAATGAAACTGGACAGAGGTCCGCCTCCACTTTCCTTTTTGTGAGTTGGCTACCTAGGACGCCAGCTGATGTAACTACAGAAATTAGCACCGGATGGAGAATTCCATGTAGAGGCTCACTGGGAAGCATTTTGTTGTGTGCATGTGGAATATATGAATAAAAAAGTAAGAAAGATCATCTTGGGAAGAGGAACAGACCGACTTGCTACATGGCAGCAGCTGAAGCCTGAGATGCTCTCACGGGAGCTTAGGAGCTGGGATGAAGCTTCTGAATTATCCATATGAGGCACAGGGACAGGTCTCCCTTCCACCCTACTCCCATCAGTATGAATCATCATTGATGACAGACGACGCATTGTGGGAACCACAAGTTGGGGAAGTCGCCTCTGGAGCTGGGAGTGATTCTTAGTGATGCCAAGTGACCAGCATACACAGCATGTCAGCACTGAAGGTGGGGTCCAGACAGACACCCCACAATTCACTTACTCTTCAGGAAAGGCTGCAGGTAAACAAATATAATGGCAGACTTCAGAGGCAAGAGAAGAGGCTTTTGAGTGATGGTGAGACCATGTCGTTGACATGCGCCAGCTGGCAGGCAGGAAAGGAGGCCGGGTCCTACCACTCATGGCAACTCTTGCAGGTCTTGAAACTAGGAATCATAGACAGTCACCAAGAGCAGCTCCCTTAGTCTCTGGATGAAAAACTAGCACTAGTTGCCCAGCATTTGTTTCTGTAAGACATGGCCGAGGAACTGGCATCAAATTTCTCATCCTATATCCACAAGAAGGAGAACAGACCTCTTGGTGTGTGTGTGTGTGGAGATTTTCACCCACTCTTCTGTGGGCTGTATAACGCAGCACTGTGTGATCGGGTATGGAAGAATCAGGCTCATGGGGCTGGAAGCCGCTACTGGATTGATTTCCAGGGAAGCCTCACGGAGGCAACTCAGACTTCACCAGAGACCAGAGGGAGGATGAATAGAAGGAGGTCACACTGACAGCCTCAGAGAATAGAAGCGAAGAGAAGAGGCTTCCGTGGAGTCTTGGAAGCTAGTGTGGCAGCTGTGAGGCGGCTGCCTTGAAGTAGCTTCCTGGGAAGCAGGGATAAGCAGGCACCCATCTCCTGTGAAAAAGCTTCTCGGAACGAGCTCCCCTAGGAAACTTCCTCCTTTAATTACTTTCGATGTGAGCGACCCCTTTGGCTGAGGGCCATGTGTGGCTTTCTGGTGCTGTCTTCCCAGGAAGCATGTCGGATATATCTTACGAGCTGCTGTGGGGAGACCACATACAGCTCCTAGGCTGTGACAGAGGCTAGTGCCAGGGCCCCTTTTGGTCACACTGGGTTGTTAGTCTGGTCCTGAGACTGTGCACTTGGAAAAGACAAGCCCACACTCTGCAGAAGCCACATCCTTGAAAAGGGTGTGATGACAGGGAGCAAGGAGTCTGGCTGGTAATAGCCGTTCTGTGGGAGTCAGAGATACAGGGTGTCTGAAGACAAAGAGATCAAGGTGATGACACAGCCTCTTCTACTTGCTTCTGGCGTCAGTGTTCAAAGTGACCAAGTGTGATCACTCACAATTCTCAAAGTCAGGCACAAGCAGGGAGGGGGTTTGTATTGGAAATTCCACCCTCTGATCACAGGGGTGGTCCTTCTGGCAAAGAGCCCCCCACACGTTTCCCCAATGACTTCAAAAATGTTTTTTAAACAGGGCACAGTGGCTCATGCCTGTAAGCTTCAGCCCATGAAGCGGCTGGGGCTAGGGATCATGGTTCAAGTCCCACCTGGGGCCCATAGCGAGACCTAGTCCCAAAAAAATGCTGGGCATGATGGCGCGCCTATAATCCCAGCTACCTAGGAGGCTGAGGCTGGGGATCGCTTGAGTCTGTGCTATCCCAGGCAACGAGAGCCTGCGGTTCTATAGGCAAAAATAGCGAGACCTCGTCTGAAAAAAATATATATATATATATACATATATATATATTCTTTTAACATCTTGCATCTCCTGCTGCCATTCCCACCGCGTGTGTGCGTGCAAGTGTGTGCCCTTCTTTATCAACAAATATTAACTAAATTATTTGAATCTCCTATTTCCTTACACTTTTGCTCACTGACCTGTGCAGCTCTGAGCAGTGTGTTCAAATTTCTTGACATTAATGGCTGTCCAACCGCCTGCTTTCTCCTTGAGCCCCATCATTTATGTTCCATGGAAATAATGACTTTGCTCATGAGTACATGTCAACAAAAGATTTATCTTTCATGTGAACTGCATTCTGCAGCATCACAAACTGGACTTCTTTGTTTTATAGAATGCTTTCTTCATCCCAATCCCTCCTGTAATCATTGGTGAACTTACTGTTTTTATTTGCATTTATTTGTCTAATCTATAGTTACCCATCTTCCCAAAGAAACTTCACTGAATTACTCCATCCAAAATTGAATTGAATTTTGCTCTGCAAGTTAATGAAGGCTTTTTTCTTTCAATAGATGACTTACAATCAATTTATGTCTTTTATACGACTTGTAAATTGGCCTTAGTTCTGTGAGATTGCTTGTTTTAACTAATTGATATTATATGTACATCAGTGTTCCTCATCCATGTTCACTATTTCTCTTAATATGGAATTTCTTCTTTTTCTAGTGTCAGTGGGTTACTTACGTCACATCCTCGTGTTCATCCTTGCTTTTGGTGCTGTAACTTGATATATAATCCTGAAGTTGTTCAAAACCACTTCTCCATTTGCCTTTTCTCCTACCTTATCAACAGCTCTACATGCTCAGAGACCAAATTACCACACTGAATTTTTTTAAAGAGCAATTCTGCTGGATAAAAATAAGTCCAGTCAGTTTAACTAATTAATAACTATCATAAGCCATTGTGTAGTTTCCTTAAGGTGCACACAATAAATAAGAGAACAAAGAGGAATTAACAAAAATAAAGTGAATGGGATTAAGCAAGTGATGTTGGAGGAGTTTTAGGACTCATTTCATATATTTTCCCAAGAATTTATTTCACACATGCCACACTGCAATTCTCTCGCATGGAAGATAATAATGGACATAACCCAGAGTGACAAAGGCTCAAGGTTGAAATGTTGAATAAAAAAAAATTTAAGTTCAGCTTGAGAAAAGAGAGAATTCTATGAGGCACAATGAAAACATAGCGATTTTCGGTAAGTACCTGACTACACCATATGATCAGCTGCTCACCATTTTAAAATGTGGCCTGTAAAATCTTAAAAAGATAGTTTCTTCTTTTAAATTATACACATCCTGAATTTTTTAAGTCAGAACCAGGCAATGTCACTAAATTCTTTTATTCTTCAATCCCTAATATTCAGTATTGATTTTGAATTGAAATATTAATGGCAATTCCACTTTCTTCTACCTGGTATGTCTCTACCAGTCATTGAGAATATTAATACTATAATAATAATCATTGAAAATGAAATAATGCTACATTTATTAAAAATATTAGATTTTTTTACTTATGTAATCTTTACTACCAAAATTGTCATTATCAAAGTTCCCTAAATGTTTTTAAACCTGATGACATACTATGGAGGTAAAAATTTTACTTATTTTTTATATTAAAATATCTGTAATTTTTAAAAACCATTACTCTCTGCTTTCTGCTCTCACCAAATACTTCTTTTGCTGGTTAATTAAACAAGTGTTTGCTCAGTACAGTATATGTAGTATGTACTTCATCCTTTCTTTCAAATAGTAATTAACTGATTATTTTCTCTCCCTAAAGAACAGCAACAACAACAACAACAAACTGAAGCATAAAATAATGCAATCACTAGCATAAACCACAGAAATATTTGTCAAAAACATTTTATCAAAAACATAATAGTAATAAGTAATGGGTAGATGCCAAAGGAAAAGATCTTAAAATCTTACAACCATGAAATACTTTCCTTGCAGTGTTTCAAAATATCTAGCAAACATAATTTGTGCTAAGAAATCTGTGAAGATTAGTGATAAAGAGCAATTTCACATTGTAGGTAAGAAAACTGAAATGTGGAATTGAAGTTTTGTGACAAAGTAGCTTTCTTTTAAGACAGAAATAGACAATTAATTGATAGAACAGGGGTTTTTTTTGGTTTTTTTTATTTATATATAAATTCACAACATTGAAATCTCAGGGATTTGCCCCCCCACCCTCCCCTCCCTTCCCCCACTTTCCCTCCTGCTCATAGTTGTGCGCTTCATTTTAGTGCTTAGCTTGTTTTGACTTTTCCTCAAGGTTTTTGTTTATTTTTTCACTATATCCCATATATTAGTAAAACCATTTGGTTTCTGCTTTTTTCTTTATGGCTTGTTTCTGCTAATATGATTTCTTCTAACAACATCCATGTTGTTATGAAATCGTCGAATTTGTCATTTTTAATTGATGAGTAATATTCCATCGTGTATATATACCACATTTTTTTCATCCAGTCATCCGTTTTGGGGCATTTAGGTTGTTTCCATGACCTTGCAGTTAAAAATTGTGCTGCAGTAAACATCCAGGCACAGGTGTCCCACATCGAGGTCTCTCTTGGGTAGATTCCCAAGAGAGTAATTGCTGGGTCAAATGGCAGTTGCATTTTCATTAGCTTGAGGGTCCTCCACACCCCTTTCCATAGTGGTTGAACTAGTTTACATTCCCACCAGCAGTGTAAGAGTGTTCCTTTCTCTCCACATCCTTGCCAGCAATTCTTGTTGCCTGTTGATAGAACAGTTTTTGCTGTGTGAGTAATCTACTGAAACATCCTTTTGACAGGATTTATCCAGAATTGATTACACATGCATTTCCTCCCCATCTCTCTCTCTCTCTCTCTCTCTCTCTCTCTCTCTCTCTCACACACACACACACACACACACACACAACTGGTGAGATATTGATGAGTTAACAGAACAACAAAATATAATTTTAGAGTATTCACAGAAGTTAAACTTTTAGACATGGGATTCTAAATTAAAACAGAAAACAAGAAAAAGGAGCCTTGGGCTTCTGTCAAAAGACAGTTTGTAATTGTCAGTTTTCTAAAATCTACTGCAGATTCCTCAAGAGAATATGACCAGGTAAGAACAGTGATTTTGCTTTTAGCTGATTTTATTGCCTTATTGTTCCCTGTAATATCACCAAATTTAATACCACCGCTGCCACCCTGGGGACAGGAAACACCTGGGAACAGCAAAGGCCTGGGAAAGCTGCTGCATCAGTGCGGCTTCAAGTTGTGGGTGAGAAACGAATTCAGGTCATTCAGATGAACACCACTGACAAATTTCAAAAGCCATTTTCCCCCTAGGTTTGATTTGGGCTGCTATTCCTCTAACCACTTAGCAAGAATGCAAACACACACACACACACACACACACACATACACACACACACACACACACACTTACATACACCCCAGTTGTATCTGTCGTAAACACTGAAAAATCAATTACTTTCAAAAGTTCCCTGTGAAGATGACAGGCATTGGCTGCCCCTTAACAGTCAATACTGGTAACCAGGGGTGTATGTTCTACTGAAAAAAGAGTTAACACTGCATATTCACATGGTCAGCAACAGAGAAATACAAAAGAATTGTCATTGCTGTAAGTACCAATTGTGTAGGGACGAGCAGAAAACAGAGAGCCTCCATTATTTTTAAATATTATTAGCATTTTATATACATACATACACATACAATAATTCTTGGAAATGTGTGACAGAAGCACAAATGTCCATAGTGACACTATTCCAGAGTGCAAGAGTAAATGGAGTAGGGGTTACTCATAGCAAGATGAGTTTTATTAATATAATGCACTGAAGTAATTTAAACAGTTTGATGCACTTTATCAATAAATATCAAAACAATAGTTAAAAACTATATTGTTCTAGAAATATGATTTTGAAAGTCTTGCTTTTTCATGGTATGTCTTTTCTGTATTGTTTAACGTTTTTCATATTTATGTTCTAATGTAATACATTTTAATGTGTTAAAATATTAAAGCAACCACTGAAGAATAAAATAGGATCAATAACATCCAAAGCCCAATATAAAAAACTTAACCAAAGAAACTCTATCAATGCAACAACATACAGAAGGAGGAGGGCAGTAGGCAAGAAAAGAAAAAATAATAATATAAATTAAATAATAAATAAAGATAAAGCAACTAAAACAAGAGGTACATTATTCAGGTATATGTAAGAACTGGTTAAATACTACAAATATGACTCTACATCCTATAAAATTTCAGACTTAAAGTGACAGAAGGATGAGATCATCTTTATTGTGGCAAGATTTCCATAAGCAAACCACTGGAAAACTTTAAAATGCCCAGCAGTAAGGAAATAAATGAATAAAGTATGAATGTCAGTGGAACCAAATACCATGAATCTTCGAAAAGATTTTTAAAGAGTCTATGGACTGGGTAAACCCAAAAAATTAAAACTTTTCCACTTTTCTCTATTGAAACATGTCTGTCTCTGGCCCAGAAAGTCACCTGGAGAGCCTGGAGGCCCAGAGCTGCAGTTCATTTGCTATGATGGTCCTGGGAGGAAATAAAGAAATATCTAAAAATTCCAATAAGACCCTGCATGTTTGAGAGTTGCAGAAAAAGGTACAAAAGATAATGGTCTCACCTCTGCAGGACACTTGTAGAAGAGATTCCAGTAGGTGCTGGGGCTTGCAACTTCCCAGCAGAACCCTGTGGCTGAACTAGCTCTGGAGTTATGAACACTGACTCTTCTTTGTCAAGTAACCAAGTCACTAGACACACACCTCCTTTAGGTCGCTGAAAACATAGAAATTAACTTACTGTCTTCTTTGTTAGGAAAAGAGAATCATGCATTTTCTCTATGCCGATAACTTACCTAAATAAACAGATGCCAAAGACTCAAAGGGAGAACATAAATAGCTCTTTTATTTGACTTTTTATTCATTTAACAAGTGACCACTACAGTCTGTAACAGATTCCAAGTGCTCTTTAGACTACTATGCACTTTTTTTTTTTTTCATTTAAGAGGGCATTTACTATTTTTCTTTCCCTTCCTTGTATTATTATTATTTAAACTATTTTATTGAGGCACAGCTGACATGTAAAAAACTATAAACGTTGAATGTATACAACTCAGCGTTTGAGGGAGTATACACACCCCCAGGAAATTGTCATACCATCAACATGAGGTTCAGTCTCCTTAAGCACACACACTCAGCTTATGCAGGCTAAGGCCATGAATTTTGTTAGCCTAGGCTGGTCAAAGGCTGCGGGCCCCAGGACTTGGTCATGCAGCCAGACTCACATCCTTCTCCCCCACACACAAAATGACTGAATCTCAAAATGGCTGGATCCTTCCTCTTCCTATACTCTTTGTTATATCATCCTTCCCTTTTTTTCCCCCCATCCAGACAGTACTAGTCATGAGTCCTGTCAGTCAGCTCATAAGACAAAAACTTTGTTTTTCCTTCATCCTCCCTTTCTATTGAAATTTTACAATTCTAAAGCAACAGGGAAGTATCTCCATTTTCCCAGCTTTATCAATGTATGCATCAGCTATGATAATAGGGGTATCCTTGAGGATACCCTCCAACACTGTCTCTTTGTTTTACCCTGTAGTGGAATTCTTCTGTTGTCCTTGGAGGAAAATTTTGCAAGTCTCTTGAGTTTTCCTATTTAGGTAATGAAAATTCCTATAATTCCATTAAATCACAGACCTCAGAATAAGTTTAATTTTCAATCCCAGGAATCAGTCAAAGCTTCCAACTTCATTTATGTTTATAACTGCTGGCAGTACCTCTCCCCAGCTAACCCCAGGGCATGGTGTAGACAAAAAGATTATAAGTTGTGAAGGGGATGATTAGAGAGATCATCATCCACCTTCTCTATTTAATTCCAAGCTAGCTGTCTTTTCTTGTGGATGTCTAAATGGATGTAGAGGGTCAAAAATTGTGAAGACCTAATCATTGAGTAGGAAGAAAATTAAACAACAGCAAAAGCCAAAGTCATGTTTATACCTGAAAAAATAAAAATACTGGAAGGAGAAAGACAGAGCATAAAATATTTCCCTAGAAAAAGTGAGAAGGAAGAAGCAGAAGACAAAGCCGATGTGCGAATTCTCTCAAACACACCTTGTGGATGCTAGTTTTGTTTTTCAAGCGATGTACAATTTATGTATTTTTAAGAAATAAAAAGAAATGAAAAAAATCAATCACTAGAAATTGAAATGAAACTACAATGAGTAAAACTAACTGCATATGAAGCTGATAACATATGCATAAAATATAATTTCAAGTGAATTTAGCAGTGTTTTGAATGCAGATCCTTAGAGGAATATTACTTAAGAAACTGATAGAGCCTCAAAGAAATCTTAGGCTGAAATGTTCTCCTTCTATGTTTGAATACTCAGGCTCTTGCAATGACTGCACCCTCAGAACAGCCTGAGTTCTAGGGAGCCCTTCATCAGAGTATACTGGACCCAGCTCCACTCTCCAGGGTAACCAACTCCGATGTGTCCAGTGATAAATCAAAAAGTGAGGTCACTCTAGTAAGCACATCACCTGGCAAAAGTGACACTCTGCTATTCTTTAGAGCATTATGAGAGGAATCCTACAGACAAATATAAGAGAAATATGCTAAACTAAGTACTTGCAAATAGAAAGGAAACCCCATTGCCACTTAAGACGGTCAGCAGTTCACGTGGCACCACGTCATAATACAGCTGAACAAGATTTCCCAGAAAGGATATCACAACTGACCACTGTGATTGTGTCTCTGATATTGGGAGCTATTTCAGTGAGTTCATATGAACCTCACTTCTTTCTTTTCCTGTTTTTCCTTTCTCAACCCATCCCCACCCCAAAGCTCATTTCGTATGAGTCTGATTTTACCCTAATTTCACAACTGAGGAAACTCAGCAAGAGATTTCCCAACATCATAGGGCAGAGTTGGAGACACGGCAAAATGCCCTTGTCTGCAAACCGTGATATATAGGTGCCGCCATGTATGCTCTCACATTGAAATATTTATGCAATTAGTTGTGCTACTCACATTTGCCAGTATCTTCAATCATCTGATTTATCCCATTTCTTTAATCAGAGTCACACTCCAGCATCTAAAAGTGTTGAAAACAGATACTTCTGCTTTAGTCTATATATTTTATTTAATATAAAACTGCTCACAATGTCTACTTTGGAATGTTCGCTGGGAATCATATGTTGCATGAACAGTGTTGCCTTCTCCAGAAATTCATATATAACATTTATAAAATTTTGCTTATAAGTGACATCTCTGCATTATTACTGAATTACTTTCTTTTTTTTTCTTTTTTCTTTTTATCAAAGGAGTCATAAATTGTAGAGCAACCAAGATATTACAATAGATTATACATACAGGGTATTTACAGAAAAAAAGAAGGTTACTAACAAAAGAAGAGACTTCCCAGGTACAACCATCTCTCAGGCAAGGGCCAGGGGCTTATAAGTGACTTATTACTGGTGCTAATTAGGAAATCCCAGGTTGATTGGCTTGGCGTTGGAAAATATATTCACACTCTATTGAAATATGCTGCACATATTATAAACTGAATGAGTTAGAAAACTGGGGAGGGGGAGGCCACATAAGATTTTAAAAGATGGCTAATGGGTGTTAAGGAAATGGGAGAACCCCAGGGTACACAATAATGTAATATATATATATATAAATAATTTGATATATATAATAAAATTTTAAAAATCCATCAGTAGAGCTAAAATGAACTAACCTTACTTTATAATGAGAACAGTAACTATGATATTTCAGAATAAGGATGTGGCCATAAACACACACACACTCATGTGCATACACACACACACACACACACACACGTACATATACACACAGAGTACTTCCAGGAGAGCAAAAACTTCCCACATTCACATTTTGGTGTTCAAAACCTGCCAGCAAGTTCCTGAGATAATGAGATGGGAGAAACTGGCTTAGAAATGCTTTAGAAACACATGACCATATTTTGACAAGTATTTATGCACTTGGTAAATAATTGAAGAGAAAGAAGTTAACAGGAAGCACAGAAGAACACAGTGATTAGAATACAAAAATTGTTCTTGTTCAAAGTGTGGCTCTTTTAAAATTCCGCTGTCTCACTCATCTTTATCAGCTCATCTATGACAGGAAAAAACCCATAACTCTCCACCGTCTTACACATCTCTTTGTAGAATCCATCAGTTATGCAGTAAAATGGATTCACAAGGTACCGGAAGTTTCTGTCCTGGGATCTAACAAATCCTATTAAATGCAAACAGTTGTATAGCTCTCCCACTCATTCCCTGAACTCCAGGCTACCATTTCATCAACATCATTTCTGTTGATTTCCCCAATGCATTCTTCTGAACTCAAGGAAATGCCATGTACTTCATATCTTCTTTTTCTTCAACACTGTCAGTTTAACTCCTCATTTGACTTACTTGAGTTGATCAGTTCAAATTAATTCAACTCAGCAAGCATTGCAGAGTCAATGGCACGTGCCAGGCATGCTATGAGGTTGCAGTGACAACCCTATGACAAAGGCAAGCATCTGCATCTGAAGACTTGAATAGGAAAACACTCTGCCCTTTTCTTCCTTCTACACTGCCTCTCTTGGGGTGTGCACTCTCACTGACTTCTGTCAAAGGTATGGGTTTTGTCAGCTACAACTACAGAACTCCTCTGCGAAGCTCTGTGTTTCTTCAGTACTACCCTGGCATGGAAATGACTTACCACTGGTTTCATGAACTTTGACTTTATTCACAAAAGGAAGCAGAGGGCTGGAGATGGAACCCGATGAACGACACCCACCTCCCTAATTACACTGCCAAATGAACTTGTGAGTTTTGGCAGCTACTAGTGAACTTATGAATTCTGGACTCAGTTATAGCTCAAAGGGTTTCCACCTACAAGAGGTTTAACAAAGCTGGAAATGGTCTTATAATCATGGGGGCTGTTGAGGAAGTGGTGCTGATATCGGGACGAAGGGGGCAAAAGCCGCTAACCAGCAAACCACAGGTCCGCCTCACTCGAGCGTAGCAGTTACCTCTCAAAAGCAGTTTAAACAACAGGGTTTTATTAACAAGGGAAATTAACTAGGAAAACAAAAAGTCCCCAAAGCCACGAGTGGCAGTTACTTTATCCCAGTCACCACTTCAGTCCCAAATGTCCCAAAGACACAGTCCAAGATGGTGCCCCCTTTGCCCTCCAACCCTGAGGCAGGCACTCTGCAAAGTCCATTCTTTCTCCAACGTCTTGTCTTTGCTTCTTCTCTCTTCAGAGTTCTGCACTGTTCCATTTCTCCAAGGCTCTTCAACGTTCATCCACCATTGCTGATGCACAGATCAGCTTTCCACATCCCTGGCCATCTCCAGGTACCAGCTCACTATGCCACCTTGCTGCGGTGCCACACTCTCCACACCAGACGCTCTTCTACCAGTCATCATGTCTCCTTGCCACCTTCAGCTCACTCTTCCAGAGGGCTTCCCCTAGCCGGGCCACATGGGCCCGTTCCCTCAGTCCACCATTCTCATCTCCTTCCTTATTTTCTCTTTCCTCACTCCTTCCTTTCATCCCCACGCTCTCTTCCTACTTCCCATTTCCTCTCATGGTTCTCTCAGACCCGGCCCACCAGGGCCCTTTGGCACCTATTCAGTTTTCAACTGCGTCACTCACAACCCTAATTGGTACCATCATGACCCTTTGGGGCTGATTCTGGAAGAAGAGAGGTGGAGGAAGGGTGACCCTGGCAAAGTGTTGAGCCACCATGAAACCCGGGGAGACCCAAGCGGAACCTCGTGCTGGGAGTGAGGGAGGACTTAAGGACAAGGACATACCTTGGCAATTTTGAACTGAGGTCAACCCCACCTGGCTTCCTGAGGAGCAGAAATGGGGTTCTTCTTTGTTCGGGGTACTTGTGCAGGTGTGGACTATTAGACTGTTTGTTTTCTAACCCGTAACTATAAATGAACCTGTTTGTGTACCATTATTGCTGTTTGATCTCTGGGCAACTGTTTGCACACAGGTGCAAACAGTTTTTTAAAAAGGCTAGTCCCCTCCCCTGGTAACAGTTTGGTTTTTTAAAAAGGCTAGTCCCCTCCCCTGGTAACAGTTTGGTTTTAGGAAACATAATACCCATAAGAAAACATAGGATTTAACATGAAATTAACTGTATATTGGTAAATGCTTTCAAAAACATTGACAGGTCTCCCACACCTCCAGAACAACTTACCTGATAGAAAATGTCCTAGAATATATTCAGATCTATACAGTTTCATAATCAGTACAATCAACCTTACGGTGTTTTCCAATTTCCTATCTGTGATCATTTTTTGCAGATGTAAACATAATAATAAGGAGATTTGAGTCAAACTCACACTCATGCAGCTCTAAAGATGCAAATACATGCAAGTTAGAGCTATTAACTTCATGTCATATATACATATATGTTATATATATGACATATATATGATCTATATGTACAATCAAAATAAAACTTGAGTGCCTTCCATTTTGCTCCACTCATCCTGGATTTGTGTAGAACACACAGTCCACCTCTGCTAGATGGTGCTTTCCTCTGGATGCAGAGCCAAGAACACACCTCAGTGTCATACCACGTCTTCCACCTTATGGAATCCAGCATGTGGCTCTTCCAGCCACAGAGTCTGCTCCTGGGCAAGCCAGGCAAACATCTCTAGTTTCTCCCTTGGGTGTACTCTGAGCACATTCTGTATCCAAAATGCAAGTGTTCCAGCTTAGAAAATGATCATAAACTTTTTACGATCAAAGTTTTTTAGGATTAAATTTCCCACATGATAATATGACTATCACTTTACAATAAACAGAATTGAATGTCCATGCAATTCTGTTTCAAAGAAATATGAATAATTTAAAGATTTTCCATTTATTCTGCATGATGAAGTTGAGATAACTGAGTAGCTGGAGTTATTATGGAGACAGTGGTACATGACGCATTTTGTAGAAAATTAGGAGCAAATTTAAAACAAGCCAGACCCTTTGTAAGTCTGAGAAGGCAATAATTGTGCTCATATTCCACATGTCTTTACTTTGTGAAAACAATTCATCGACCACTAATTGCTGTTAATGATAATTAAGGGTAATCGATTGGGGAGGGGAGGGGTTCCAGATTGTGTTCATGAGTCTCTATGCCTATAGGTGCCTAACTGTGAGAATGAATTCATGAAAACCTGGACCTGACAGATAGTGGATTTTATTGGGGAAATGCGTGTTTCTATTCTTAGGTGTAATTTTTTTCTAGGTGCAAAGTCAACACACATTTATTATAGGTAAAAATTCACAACCAATAATAAAAAGAAACCCTCCTATAATTCATAACTTTTCTCCAAAAGTAGCATCATTGTAAACTACAGACTGAAAGTCTGAGCTAGTACACTGAACCTCAGTTCAGCCAGGGTAGACGGCCATTCCATGTCTTCCATGTCTTCCATGTTTCCACGCTCCGTGCTGTGCTAGAGGTTGAGGGCTGCCTGCCTGGGGGATTCCACAGATCTCTGTACAAAATCGCAGGACACAGACACAAAACACTTAACACCAAACACATGAGATCATGAGTGATCCTCATCCAGGGGCAAACGAGATGGACAATTGATGACTCAGCTCTGCACATCCACTGTGCTGCTGATGGAGGCCACTGGTTTGGGGACTTAGCCTCCCCTTCTTGCCCTCCATGGCATCGTAGCTGCTCTCTCTGAGGTGAACATCTCAGTTTTCTGACACTTAGCTCTGCCACCTGCAAGCTTTCTTGTTCAGTTTGCAAAACTGTTTTGCTGTTGTTGTTGTTTTTCATTCTTGTTTGTTTTGATTTTGCAGTGAATGATATAACTAAGGAATTCCAACTATGAGGGCATAGGGCTCAAATGCAGAAATCTCAAGGGTTCTGGAAAGAAATACACATCTTTTCACCCTTAATAACTTACTTCCAAAAGTATCAGAACATCTTGGAACTTGTGTGAAAACTTATATATATATATATATATGCGTGTGTGTGAGTGTGTGTGTATTTGAGTCAAATATTTATCAGATCATTTTTGCCAGCATGCCATTTCATTTCAGTGTTTATGACAATTTTTCAAAAACAACTGGAGATCCAAAGATATATTTCGAAAACTGAGCTATGTGGGTGGGGTAAAAAAAAAAAAAAAAAAAAAAAAAAAAACTGAGCTAAGTGTTTCAACAGAAAATATTTTCCTATTTTGTTGAGTAATATATACCTTTTTCCTCAAGTTAAAAAATGTGTTGCCTTTTTAAAAATTCTAATCAATTACACACACACATATATATGTATATGTATATTTTTACAGCCATATGGATAGAGCTAGAAAGAATCATGTTAGTGGAAATAAGTCAGAAAGAAAAATAGAAATACTGGGTGGTCTCGCTCATATGTGGAATAGAAGGAAAACAAACAAAGGGACAAGAAAAAAGTTAAAACTAACAAACTGACAGCAGAACTAAAGCATAAAGCAAGGGAGGGGGAAGAAGGATGAAACTGAGGGAGGGATGAGCACAAAAGATTAAGATGTGGGTGGTGGGAGAACCTCAGAATATAAAATGATGCAAAAATGTGATTTTTCTTTTAAACAGAGAGAATTGAAGGCCTAAAAATTTTTCAAAGTGTTCCTTTCATACTGACTAAAGAGATTTTCTGATTCTTAGGAAAAAAATATTGACATCAAAATGGATTATCTATGTTTTAGAACATGAATACACATCCACAAGATTAGACTATAACAAATTAGTGTAATTTATATAAATGGGGGAAAAGGAACTGTATTTTATTGACTACAAACTTAAGATGATTGCTGGAAGCAAGGAGAAACTTGAGAATTATACCTGATTAGCCCTAGAGATGAAGGAAAGGGGGCCATACTCCAGCCCTAAAACCTTTTACAAAATCTTCTTACATACAGATATTCCCAGAAAGGACATATATCCTGTACTTAAATATATTTAAAGAAATACATAAACATAATAGATACATATATATTTGAAGACTGACTCAATCTAGACTTTATCTTTTTACACTTCTAGATCTTAGTTTGGATCCTCCAAAAAGCAGAGTCCAAAATATGGTGAAGGTCAAACTTGTGAGATGTGATCTAAGTTAACACACATATAGACATC
>PVHY01027478.1:0-16188 GCA_004024945.1 Uropsilus gracilis
GGTGGGGGGGTGGGGGGGACCGACGACAACGGACACGGACGACGACAACGACACGACGGGACAGTTCACTGGAGCTAAACTTTCTCCAGCAGTTTTGCAGAAGGGGAAAGTGGGCTGGGGAGGGGCAGAGACCTCTCTCCACATCACCCCAAGTCTGTGCCAGATCTGGGGTCCAGGGTTCCAACTCCTGGCTGGCAGCTCTTTCTAAAAGTCCTTCAACACCCAGTGAGTTCCTCACTCAGGAAACCCTTGAGCCCATCCTGGGAGTGCCCCGAGGGAGGCCTGTAGGCTGCTGGCTTTGGGTCTTTGAGGTGCAGCCTTCATTGTAAAGAAGTCACTGGGAGCTTAGACCTGCCCACCATCACCTCCCGCCCTGGCCATTCTCTCCGGCTTCTGTTTTCTTTTCTTTCTTTTTTTTTTTTTTTAAGTCTTTTTCTTTTTCTTTCTTTTTTTTTTCTTTTTTTAATAATTTTTAAGACTTTTTTTGTGTGAAGAAAGCAAGTTACATAGATAGGTATACATATTACAATACCATAATTATGAAATTATAACCATGCAAAATAATATATTATTTACTGATGTTTGATTTAAGAGTTTCAAATACCACTGGCATGGCAAACATCAGATCCAGTGTACTAATTATTATTTCTGGGAATGTTTAATGGGGAATAGGGTAGAAGAGATATCCACAGAGAATGTCAACTATCTCTGTGATGGTTGTTCTTTTTTTTTTTATTAATTTAATTTTTTAAAATTTACATACATATGTGTATTTATATTTATATTACAATATTGCATTATTGTGTACCCCAGGGTTTTCCCACTTCAATAACACCTGTGAACCATCCTGATCTTTTGTGCCCTTTGCCTCACCCACCTTCTCCCCCCTCCTCCTTTCTCGTCCCATTGGTTTTTTTTATTTTTTCTTAAATTATTATAAAGTTTATTCCAGTTGACAATTTAGGCCATAGACATGTACATAAAAATTCCATAAAAGGGGTGAGTATGTGGGGGGTTAGGAGGGGTGGAGATGGGAGGGAGTGATCAGGGAGGGAAGGTGGTGGGTGGTCCCCAGGGAATACAAAGATGTGAAACACATATATGAAAAAATAAATAAATTAAGAAAAAAGGAATCAGTACAATTTCTACGCTGAGGAGAAGCAGCTCTCCTGCCTGCCTGGCACTATGCAGATGGCTCTCTTTTTCTTTCTCCATTCCCTAATAACCCTGTCCCTTTTTTTTAATTTAATTTGAAAAATTTTTAATTTGCATATATATGCATATTTATATTACATTAGTCCATTATTGTGTACCCCAGAGTTTTCCCACTTAACTAACATTTGTTAACCATCCTGATCTTTTGTGCTCTTCACCTCCCCCACCTTCTTCGCCCTCCTCCTCTCTCGCTCCATGGTTCAGTCCCATTGGTTGTTTTCATTCTTTCTTATTCGTTTGTTTGTCTTTCCCTATATCCATCATATAATTGAGACCATCCTGTGCTTCTCTTTTTCTTTTTGACTTATTTCTGCTAATATGAGTCTTTCTAGTTCCATCCAGGTTGCTGCGAATGACATGTGTTTGTCCTCCTTGATTGATGCGTAGTATTCCATCGTGTATATGTACCACATTTATTTTCTTCAAAAGAATATTGGCTCATGCCTATAATCTTCAGCCTATGAAGCAGCTGGGGCCAGGGATCATGTTTTGAGTCCGGCTCGGGGCAACACAGTGAGACCTAGTCCCAAAAAACAGCTGGGCGTGGTGGTGTGAACCTGTCATCCCAGTTACCTGAGAAACTGAAGCTGGAGTTTGTTTGGGTCTGTGGTACCCCGGGCAACGTGAACCTGCAGTTCCATGGGCAAAAAATAGAGAGACCTTCTCTCAAAAAAAAAAAAAAAAAAAAAAAAAGAATATTGCAAAGAACTTCCCATCACAGAGGCTGTTGAGAAATCTGGTAAAACAAGGGTCCTTTGGGGTCCCTTTCTTGGAAAGGAGATATTTTCTCCTTTCTTTCTAGACTTTCCCGGAGTGTCAGATTTCATTAATGACAGAGGCGCAGAGCAGAAAGCTGGGAGGCTGCCAGCTGCCCTGTCCACACTCAGGTGAGGCTGTGACTGTCCCCAGAGAAACAGCTAATCCTAGGATGCTGGAACACTGAGGTGGGGGGTATGCAGGGAATGGAGGAGAAAGGTGATGGGGATGTGGGAGGGGGATGGGAAGAAGGGAGGTGGGAAAACAGGGGTGAGGAGGGGAGGGCAAGCCTATGTAGAAAAGCCCTAGGTGCAGACTCCAGTTTTACTGCCTTCATGAGCTTGCACTAGTCTCTGAGCATACCTGTGGCTCTGAGAGCAGACTGTTGTGACATCCCAGGATCATCCAGGACAGACTGTGGACTGTCTCAGCCCCTGTCCCTCATAGAGTCCCTGCCCTGCCCAGCCCAGCCCACGGGTTGCATGCCTCCCTAGGCAACTCAATCCACTTAAGAAGCCCCAGGTAGTATCTGGCAGGTCCTCCATTCTGACCTTGCTGTGGGTCTTCAGGGCAGGACCGTATCCATCTCTGACATACAGGGTTCTCAGCCCTCAAAGGAGGTGAGTGGACATCTTGTTATCCATGGTCTCCTCCACCCTTGAAAAGCCATTCCAGGCTTTCTCTGAACCCCTTGAGCCTGCTTGGTCTTAGCGGACTTAGAGGGCTAGGAGGCAAGGGGAAGGGGAGGCTGGCTCCCCAGATCTGGTCGCTTCTGGAAAACCCGTGTGGATCTTCTCAGATCTGAGTCACTCATCTCATTCATTGAGTGTCTGTGATTTGCCAGGGACCATGTTGGACTCCGGCCAATGTGGGGCCCTCCTGGTGGTCCCCAAACTTCTCATCTAGTGGGAGAGACAGCAAACAGAGCCCACAGATTTGCATTGAAGTGGGACTGGGCTTTAAAGATGAAACAAAGGAAAAAGGTTTTACTTGCTCCCCAAAACCCATGGGAAGCAGGAGTAACTTGATTAAATCTACATGCCCCAGACCCCCTGTAAGCCCCTGACAGCTTCTGGTTGCTGTAGAGGTTGGTTAGGAAACGAGGGTTATGGGAAGGGACTCCGTGCAGAGGTCTCCACTCAGAGGTCTCCCAAGTGGGGTGCAAGGTGGCTTATTGACAGAAAGAATATTCAAAATTGTTATTTCACAATGGAGGTGACAGTCATCAAGAAGGAGGAGGTACTGATACAAGCCAAACAAACTCAGACTGGCGGCTGAACACAAAATCAGTACTGGAAAGCTAGGTAGCATGGTCTGCCATGTCCCAAGAAATCACACCTTCACCCAGGATAAGGACATAGCTCCAGAAAGGAAAAAGACCAAAGGGCCAAACATGGACAAACAACAGTAAGAAAGGAGGCAGAGAGACCAGAGGGGGTGTGTGTTTGGGGAGGGGGCATTCCCATGGGGATCAACAATCATACATTATAAAAAAATCCAAAAATAAACTAAAATATTAAAATCAAAAATATGTTAAAACAGTTAATAAATATTTTAAAAATTAAAAATAGATATAAATAGTTAATTCAATGGTTTCCCAAAAAGTCAGACCATGATGTTTAGTGGCAAGTATAGATCGATGCTGATGTCCATATTTGACATCAAATATGGACATCCATATTTGTCCATATTTTATGTCAAATGCTACTAGAAAGTGGGGCTGGAACAGATACAGTGGCCCCAGAGAGACTAGCAGTGGGGCCCCTTTGCTGTATTATTTTGAAGAATATTTCTATTTCTAAGAGGCCAATTCAGCAGATTTATAGTTTGTAAATACCTTTCAACTGATTTTTCACCAGTTGGACAAAAGACTGAAAAAGAAAGCAGGAAAAGGAGGAAAGAGAAGGAAAGTCAGGGCCAGTAAAGATCACATCAGCCCTCAAACTCAGAGGGCTCCTGTGTTTTCACTCTGCTTGAGCAGGTGAAACAGAAGCATTGACAATCCAAGCAAGTGACCCCAAATTTCAAGGGTGAGCGAGAAGACAATGTGTAATCAGAATTCTTGTCCACTCTTATTACTAGGAAGCTGAATGACACCTAGATTTTGCTTTGAGAGCTTAGTATTAGGAGGACTGAAAACCACCCCTCATTATGAAAACATTTTAAACTATTCTTTCATTTTAATCTAATTACACTTTATATTTGTACATGTTTGATAAGTTAACATGGTCATGCTGACCATTATTTATACATGAATCCAAATAGTCATTTGTGTATTGAGGAGTGATGGAAACACGTTTGTATCCTGTTGTTCTAAAGCTGAGCACACAGTGGGAAGCCCCCTCACCAGGGTGACTGCATGGGCAGATCTGGCTTCCTGCAGAAACTAAGGGCCCAGGTGGTGCCCCTAGGCCCAGCCTGTGGGGGTGAGGGGACCCCCTTTTGGGAATCCTCAGACTTCCACCAGCATCCAGGCAGCAGTCGAACTCCCTCCAAGGCAGCAGCTGGGAGAAACACTCCCCCAGCCCAGCCTTGTCTGGGGAGGCTTTTTTTTAACTCCCCAAATGAAACAGAAGTTCATTCCCTTAAAGGGTAAACGGCAGATCCTGGCAAGGCTCTCTGATTATTTATTCACCGGCCAGTTATAGAACATACATCCTGCTGGAAGAGAGGGTGTTCCTGGTGCCCTGTAGGGGCTGGAGCCTGGGAGGGCCTGGAGACTGTCCCCCACCTCCACCCCACGTGGTCATCTGCCAGCTATTTCTACCAAAACCTCACTTTCCTGGCCTGCCTAAGCCTGCACATCCTTCCTGAGTGTTTGTTTCTCTTCACAACCTCTTAGAAAGGTGCTAAGATGCTAACCGTGTGGACTAAGACCTGGACCTGTGTGATCCCAACTCCTGCCCACTGAATTCAGCATCAGACTGGCAGCCCCTAGGCCGGGCATGGTGGCGCATGCCTGTAAGCAGCAACCTAGGAAGTCATGGCTGGGACCAGGGATTGCATTTCAAGTCCTGTCAGGGGCACATAGAGAGACCTAATCTCAAAAAAATAGCTGGGTGTGGTGGGGCGTCCCTGTAATCCCAGCTACCTGGGAAGCTGAGGCTAGGGATTGCTTGAGTCCGTGGTACCCTGGGCAACGTGAGCCTGCGGTTCCACGGGCAAAATTAGCGAGACCTAGTTTCAAAACAAACAAAAAACAAAAAAAGACTGGCAGCCCCTCTGTGGCAGGTGACCTTTCTGGTTGCTTTTGGGTTCAAGATCCCCTGCAGGTACTGTGCACCCTCCACCATGCCCAGTTCCCTCCCCCACCCCCAGCCCAGCTGGGAGGGATGAGCTGGAAGCCCAGCAGGGCTGAGCAAGACCTCCAACCCCACACAGCCCCGAGACACTCCGGTCAGAGGGTCAGGGCATCAGACTCTTCCTGTCCAGTTCCTCCCAAGTCTCCTTTCCCCCCCAAAGGTCTTCACAAACCCCAGGGGTCCTTGGATGTCCCCAGATGCCCTAAATTGGGTCATTCGACTGCCTGGCTCCCTTCTCCCCACAGATCCCTGTCTGTTTCTCCTGTCGCACGATCCAGCCAGAAAACTCCCCAGAGTGTGTTCCCAATCCTGTTCCCAGGCAGCAGTTTCCATGTTGTTGGCATCAGTACACATTTATTAATAAAATGAGCAAAATAACCAAATGCTTTGGCAGCTCCTGAAGTTTGCCAGAAGCTCTCCGCGTGCAGTGGTGCCCGGGGGTGGGGCTGGGCCCGTGGGGGACCAAGAGAGAACCAAGGCCTCACCCTGCTCATTGGGGAGACCTTCCCAAACCCCCAGGGACTGATAGTGGTTCTGTGCCTTTTCCCATCCTTCCGCCTGGCCCTGTCTCGCCTGGGTGACTCTGGGGAAAGAAAGCCACAACAGGGACAGAGTGACCTGCAAATGGCTCTTGGAGGACCTTGGTCCTGAGAGCCCCTCCTAGTCCTCGCTTGGAGAGAGGCCCAGGCATCCGGCCCCCTCCCTCACCCAGGAGGCTGTGCCCCTTCCCAGCACAGCATGAGGACTCCTGGTTCCCGGTCTTGCCCTTGGAGGGCTCAAGCCCAGGAACCTGGTTGATCACCATTCACCTTTTGTACATGGTCGAGGCAGTATGAGAGTCACTCATGCAGCTGTTTAAGAATTCCATCTCCTAGGCTGGGTGCGGTGGCATGTGCCTTTAATCCGAGCCTAGGAAGGGAAGCCAAGAGTAGGAATTGCTTGAGTCCACAGGTTTGAGACCCTCTCAGGGCAACATAGCAAGACCTAGTCTCAAAAAAAAAAAATTCTATCTCCTCCCCAGAACAAAACAAACCCCATACCGGGGATGAGGTGAAGAGAGGACAATTGTTCCTGCCTCTCTGGGCCACTGGTGAATGCACCTGAAGGATGCCCAAGCTTGGCTAGCATTCACCGAGACTGCCAGCGCATTCCCTCTCTTGGTCCTTGCCACAACCCAAGAGGTCGAGACATCACTAAGTCCACTTCACAGATGGGGAAACCAAGACTTGTGGTGTTAAGTCATTTTAGCTGCATGGACGGTCATGACCAGAGGCTATGTGAAGTGCCCGGCACAGTGCCTGAAACACCTAAGTGCCAAGGGAGGGGGCTCCCCAGGGTATGCGGGGTCACAGGGTGAAAGAGCTCAGCAGACACAACACGGAAGCAAAGGCAGGAGGATTGATAACCCTGCTAGGGAAACAGGATGAGACAAGAGTCTGCACAGTGAGGGAAGTCTGAAGCTCTTTTGACTCTGAACTCGCAGGCTTTCTAAAATTTAGGACACGGTCTATGCTAGCCACCTTCTATTCATGCTGACCTGATGAGTCTCTTTGAGAATCAGCATCTGCCTTTAATGGCCACAGGTGGCCTTGGTGGCCCTGTTTCAACAACAGCCATTTGCTTCCCTGTCTGCCTAAAGTCTCCAGGCTGGTTCCCAGGGTAACTCTCCAGTTTCCCTCATCTGTTCAAAACTCCCATCCCTGTCTGCAAGGCAAGGCAGAGACTGAGCTTTAACCCAATAACCCCCAACAATGAGGACTCATTGATGGGTGGCTTGTTTATGAAAAACAGGAGGTGGAAGTGGGGTTGTCTTCAAAGACATGCTCTCTGTCCTGCAACCACACACATTCCACCCTGCCCTGGTTCACTCGACATACCTCCTTGCAGAAATGCCCCAGCGTTCCCAGATCCACAGCCGGAGCCAACTGCCTTCATCCATGGATGGTCACAAGACCCAGAAGAGGGCCGGGCACGGTGGCTCGTGCTTGTAAGCTTCAGCCTATGAAGCGGCCAGGGCTTAGGGATCGCGGTTCGAGTCCCGCCTGGGGCCCGTAGCGAGACCTAGTTCCAAAAAATAGCTGGGCGTGGTGGCGCGTGCCTGTCATCCCAGCTACCTGGGAAGCTGAGGCTGGGGATTGCTTGAGTCCGTGGTACCCCGGGCAACGAGAGCCTGCGGTTCCATGGGCAAAAATAACGAGACCTTGTCTCAAAAAAAAAAAAAAAAAACAAGACCCAGGAGAAGCTTGGAAGTGTGGTGGTGGCACAGGCTGACTGTGTGATCTCTCCCAGCACACCCATGCTCCCTCAATCACACATACACACAAACACACAAACACACAAACACACACACCTGCAGAGACACTCACACCAGGTGGCAGCAGAAAAATGCTATCAGCTTCCTCAGCTCATGCCCGTGCATTCAAGTTCACAAGTGGAGCTTTTCTTAGGTTGGCATGTCATTTATGCTAGAAACATCCATTCGACAGGGGGGAGGTGGCAGGAGGAGGGGAGCTGTGCTTAAGCTCTGGGATAGGCCCTGGTCATTGGTGTTGTCTCATTTTGTCTTCCTGTTCGGGAGGCATTATCACCTCCACTTGTCAACTGAGGAAACTGAGGCTAAAACCAAAGTGATGTGGGATGATAATAAACGAAGTTAATTTATCAAGTGTTTGCTTGCTGTGATGGTCCCAACCATACCCACCAAGGCCATGCCCTGGCCACAGAGAAGGCCAGTGACCTGCCTAAGAGCAACTAGCAGGTGGCAGAGCCAGAGTTCAAGCACAGGTCCCCCCTGCCTTAAATGGTAGTGCTTTGGCATTAAGATTTCTTTCAGATGCTGGAAACCTGCTGTGGTTTGATCCAAACCTCCTCCTGCCCCTGGATTCCTGGACCTGCCAAGAAATAAGGAGTTTGAGCCTCTGCTTGCTGTGTGACCTTGGGCAACTTGCTTCACCTCTCTGTTTTGCTTTCTCCATCTGGAAAAGGGGAAACGTGATACTTTTGAAATATCCCTGATTCCTGTGAGATACTACATGTACACATCAGGGTTTGGGGACATAGTTGGCCTCATTCATTTGCAGCTAACTCACTGGTCAGTTGTATCTTCCTTGCTATTTCAGTTCTTTTTGATTAGGAAACTACTAGGAGCAGCCCCCAACTGAGCCCTAGGGGTGCGGTGGGAATTAAGGCCCAGGGGGATCTGGCCTGCCCACCTGCCCAAACATCTGACTTTGCCCTGCCACCTGGACCACCACAGTGGTTTCCACACAGAATTCCCCAAACGCAGGCAGGCCTCTCACTCTCCAATGTCAGTCTTAGTTGTCCGCTGAAGTCCAAGGTCAAACTTCTAAGAGACCCTTCCTCGTGGATCAACCCTTTCTGGCCTTCTTCCCCATGATGTCCCCAAGGAGAAGAATGGTGTCTGCTCAGAGAGATTTTGTGAAGATTAAATGGAGCAATACAGGCAAAGGACTGCCGCCAGTGCGGGGAACGAAGGCAGACCTCATAAATGACAATGATGATGATAATAATTACAAGGATGGAAATGTTATTAATTCCACAGATGGGATAAAGCTGATGACCTACAGGCTGCTTGAGACATCAGGCTAGTTGAACATGTTTTTTCCTTTTTTTTTTCTTTTCGAGACTAGAGCTTGCTATGTTGCCCGGGGTAGTCCCAATCCTGCAGACTCAAGCGATCCCCAGCCTCAGCCTCCCAGGTAGCTGGGATTATAGGTACCTACCACCATGACCAGCTGTGTTTTAGAGACCAGTTCTCTCTATGTTGCCTGGGGTAGTCTCAAACCCATGAACTCAAGCAATCTGGGCCTCTTGCCTCCCAGCACTTGGATTACACACACACACCACTACGCCCAGCTAGCTGAACATTTTTAAAAAAATGTTTTGTTTTGTTGTGCTGGAGTGGGGGCAGGAGGAAAGAAGACAAGAAGTGGATACAGAGGTAGGTCATTGGCCATGGTCATTTGGGGAGGTCTGTGCTATCTAGGAGCCAAAGACACTGCTGTCCACAGTGATTCCTCCCTCCCCGTCCCTGGGGCAGGGGTGGGATTGGCACAATCTGCCCTGGCTGCAGGTGGCTGGACTCAGGTTGCACATGTGATCTGTTCTGGGCAGCTCAGTCCTCGCCCTCAAACATTAGGCATTAGGAAGAGGAGAGGGAAGGGAACAGTCCACTGGTCTGTCCCTGGCTGGCTAGAACCAGGAAAGGAGACAATTGCCCAAGGCGGCCACCATCTCTGAGGAGCAGGAGGTACCACAAGACAAAGGGGAAGAGGAATAAGCCAATAGGCAGGAGGGTGGAAAGGAAGAACATAGGTCCCCATAGCTCCCAGCCCTGGCTCTAGTCTCCCCAGACCTGACCCTTCCTGCTAGCCATGAAGGGGCAATTTGGAAACCACTACCAGTGCCTCATAAACAAGTCTCCCTTTTTGCTGAACCCTATCTGAGTGGGCTTCTCTGGCTCCAATCTCCAGAGCCTGCCCAGGGCAGCCCTACCACCCTCCAGGTTGGGCAACACCTGGATGCGGAGGGCACCTCACCCCCTGGGGCCCCCCATCAGACAGGCTGGGAGAGAGGAGGGGCTGCCATGGGAACCTCAGTGTCCCAGGGTCTGGAGTGAGAACTGGGACTTACCCCCACAGCTGCTACAGTCTGGGGCTACCCACTGGCTGTCTGAGCCTCTGCAGCCTCTGCTGTCTGGAGCTCATAGCCTGGGGTGGGGGGCGCTCTGATCTTAACCCATTTCTGAACACTTGACCCCAAGGCAGAGCCCTGGTGAGAGAGGCTGAGGCCCACCCCACCCTGGTTTGCATCCAGCTCCTTCCACAAGTCGATTATCATCTTCAGGGAAACATTTCTGGATCTTCCCATCAGGCCAAATGGCTCTCTTCTTCCTTCACCCCCCACCCTCAGTGCCCCCCTCCACCCCCTTCCCTTGCCCCCTATCCCTAGTCCTCTGTCCCAACAAGTTGCCTGGGTAGGGGGGCCCAGCTCAGGCCTCAGAGGAACCCTAGCACTACCTCTTGCTTCCATTCATGAGATGGAGGTGGGGGTTTTCCATGGGGTGTCTCCAGGCACATAGGATGTCATGGGTGAAAGCACTCTACACCAACCTGGCTTCTAGTGAAATCTCAGAAAAGACTGCGGGTCATCGGTTTGCATGTGCAGGTCTGCCTTCCCTTCGGGGCCACCAGTGCCTCCCAGGGAACCAGGAGAGCCACCCCATGGCCACAGCCTCCAGCCCAGCAGGGCTGACGCACCGTGAACACCTGCTGGGCTCATGATAATGCTTTTGTTTCCTGTGAAGGATTTGTTTATTTATTGTATTTTATCAGGGTGGCATTGGGTGACAGCACCATACATGACTTAGGGGTGCAGGTTCATACCTTTCAAT
The DNA here is from genome assembly GCA_004024945.1 of Uropsilus gracilis. Classification (NCBI taxonomy): domain Eukaryota; kingdom Metazoa; phylum Chordata; class Mammalia; order Eulipotyphla; family Talpidae; genus Uropsilus; species Uropsilus gracilis. The sequence continues at coordinate 10,687 of PVHY01027478.1, forward strand.
GTGTTACCACACCACCCCCACCCCCAAAGCACCCACAGTCCTTGGGCTCCCTCCTCCTTTTCTCACAGCCCCCCTCCGGTAACCTCCTTTCTGCTGTCAGATTTCTGGGGCTGGTTTTGGTTTCGTTTTGACCCCCCCCCCCTTTGTGTGTTTTAGCTTCCACTCGGGAGTGAAAACACCTGGGATTTGACCCTGTATTGTGGGTAAGTCTTCCCACACCTGATGGGGGCAGCAGGCAGCGTCTGCCAGGCCCCGGATGGGGATGTCCAGCTAAGCCCTGCCCAGCCCAGGCCCAGGCCGTGGAGACAGCATGACCTGGGCCTCATGGTCCATCTCACCAGTGAGTGCCTGGCTGAGGCGTGGGGCTCCGTGTTTAAAGTCTCAGAGGAGACCAGGCCTTCCAGAGCCTCAGAATCACCCACCCAAACATGGCCATGTGAGGTCTCAGGGCCTGTGCCTCCCCAGCACGGCTCTGACCTTGGCCAGGAGGTTGGTCCAGGCTATGCATTAGGCAGCACCCTCACCCCAATTCCATCCTGAGTCTGATTTTCAGCACAGGGTCCCCCGTCAGTTGTCAGAGGAGGGGGTTTCTTTAAACAGTACCAGTGTGGTGAGAGGGCAGGGGGTGAGTGGATGGGTGGGTGAAGAACTTGGGTCTCTATGCATGCCCTGAATTGATACCTGAGCCTCAGAATTTTCCACCTGAGCCTCAGAGTTTCTTCGTCCGACGCTGCCAAAGCAGGTCCAAGAAGCCAAGCAGCCCAGCTGTCCTCATATTCACTGCTGTGGCTGCTGCTTCAATGCCAGAGCCTTCACATGAACTCGCCTTTCACCTGGGCCTCATCCCAGCCAACACAGGTGATAGTCTTTAATAAGTGCAAGGCTCAGCAAGCCAGAGGGGCCACCCCCACCCCCACCCCACCTCTGCGTCCTCACTGCCTCTCCCTAGTGCTCTGGCACTTATGGTATGGCTCAAAGCACTAATCCAGGAGCACCTAGTGGAGTCTAGGGGTGCCTCAAAGTAGAACTGAAGCCAGCACATGTGTGCAGGGAGTTTCTCTTGGAGCTGACCCCAGGGAGCAGAAACGAGGGATGACCTGAGTGACAGAAAAGCCAGCCTAGTGATTCACCACCAGGTCCCATGATGTGGGTGCCAGACCGCAGTGCTGCCGGGACCTTTCAAGCAGTGTATGGCAGGGCCCCGGGCTTCTCAGCCAGAGGACACACTGGCAGAAGCATTCACCTATCAGCTCCAGAGGACACGCTGGCAGAAGCATTCACCTGTCAGCTCCTGAGCCCCGCTGCTCGAGATGGGCCCGTTGGAAGCCAGCTTCCCTCCTCGTGCTCTGCGGCTCCTCCCAGGAGTCCATGTCGGGGACTGCACAAACCCGAGGGTAAAAATGGAACATGCTCGTGCTCACATGAGGTGAGACACAGTCGGTGTAAAGTGAGTTGAAGCTGGCGTGAAGCATTTGCCACACTGACTGGAAATAGAGGTGTGGCTGGGTGCCTGGAACTGTGAACAGCAGCTTTCTAGCTAGACAGTCTGGGTGCGAACCCTCTTGCTGGTCTTCCTCTTTCTCCACCTGTCTGCAGGGAGTACTGAGAGGAAAATACTTAACTGCATGAATGAGAAATCCGTGTAAAGTGCCTCAGTACAGTGTCTGGCTTCTAATCAGCCTTTAGGGAGGACGGCTTCTATGATCCCCATCTTAGAGTTGAGGAAATTGAGATGTACTGGGCAGAGGTGGAGAGCGAAGGGAGGGAGGAAGAGCGAGACTTCACTTCCTGCAGACAAGCCTCCCTTTGCAGCTCGCAGGAAACCCTGGTCACTTCCAAGTGGAGGTCCTTGTTTTCTGTTTCTGCACCCACTTCCCCTATCACATCAGGCACCTCGGGAGGGAAAGCAGACGCACTCTCTTCCCCTAAACATGCACTCTGGCTTCCTCCGCGCTGGCTAAACAGTAAGTTCCTTGTGATGTCACAGCTGGTTGCTATGGAGACCAGGTTGCTGTGGATGTCAGTCTGGGTCCACACGGAGCACTGAGATCAGCATCCCAGCACAGTGGAGCCCACACATGCCCCCCCACCCCGACCCTCTCTGTGAGATGTGGCAATATGTTTGGGGGCGAACAGTTTGGCAGTAAAGCACAGGAAATGCATCAGCCTCTCTTCTTCCCACTGCCCCCTTGGGGGAAAGGTAATGAGTGGTGGTGGTGGAGCCCCAGCATCCCTATGGCAACACTGAGGTCACACCTCACTCTGGTGACCTCACACGGGGGGGCCCCTGAATGCCATCATTGCCTCCTGGGAGGCTGAAGACACTGAGAAGAGGCATCTCAGAAATGGGCCTTCTTCTGGCGGGTGGATCCACCCCAGTCGTTTCCTGGTTGAAAGTGAGGAGAGACAGCTGGGCCAGGGCCTGGTTTTCCACAGGTCACAGTTGGGGCTGGAGGAAGTGGTTTTCCTGCCCGCCTCTGAGGCAGATTCTCCCTGGAAAGGGCATCTGTCAGTCCCCAAGGGCCAGGCAGGCTGCTTATAAGGACAGGGGAATAATCTGGGCAGGGGATGGGGGGTGAAGTGCCCTTGGTCCTTTTGTGGGCAGAGGGGAGATCTCAGAGCGGGGGAACCCTCCCATGCCCTAACCCAGGACAGAGACAGACTCGAGGCAGCAGCCACACCCCTCCTGCTGATGTAGCCCCTGCCTGCGGCACCCTAGGCCAGGCCTCCTTCCCCATCCCTGGTCCCCTGGAGCCCTGCCTCTCTGGGACAAAGCCTCAGGAGGGATGCTTGCCTGCCTTCTGCTGGACCCTCCTTGGAAACGCTCCTGACCTTGACTACTTGTCCCCTGGACTGTCTGTCCTGTGGCTCTTCGTCCTGCTGATGCGCAGTCAGGGAAGAAGGGACAGAAGTTGCAATGTTGACTTGGACGCCAACCCCCTCCCCACTCCTTTCTGGAAGTGCGGCCTTGTCACACCCCCTCTCAGACTCATTTCCTCAGGGTGGTTGTGAGGGTTGGACGTTCCCACTGTTTGCCTGGAACCCCTGAGGCCATTGCCTGACTGCCCCCCCCCAGGTCCAGCCCCTTGCTTGCTCACCTAGTTTGTCACCTGGCACTGCACCTGGGCTCCTTCTGGTCGCCTGCTGTGAGCCTTTTCTACCTGCTCCTTCCTGAAAGGAGAACCACCGGGCCATGGTTGCTGCAAGTTAGGATCTGAGCTGGGCGCTTCCCACCCTTATTCTCTAATTGTCATCACAAACCTGTGGGTTATTGCTTGTTCTGTTTCAGGCATGATCAGTATGGAGATCTACAGAAGGAAAATGACCTGCTGACATCCCATGGCAACTACAGCCACCTGCTGGAGAGCAGTGCTCTTTGGTTGACTTTTATGCCATGATGTATATATGTACATACATGTATGTATGTGTGTATACATATGATGATGTAGACATACATCATCTCAGTAGAGACCCCATCAACCCTGGGACTAGTCTGCCTCTGTGTCTTAAAGCTGCATGTGACATAATGTTACGTGCCTGTTAGAGTTCAACAAACACCCACAAAACCAAAAGCTATATGACCTCGGACAAGCAATGTCTCTGTGCCTTGGAGCCCTCATCTGTACCCTCAAATGTTGGTAGTGCCTCATAGGATTGCTGTGAAGATTTGAAAGGAATAAAAGTGCTTGCTACACAGCCTGGCATAAAGCAAACAGCATATAAATTAAATTTACTAAATTAAAAACAAAGGAAGGGTTCAGTGGAGGTGAAGAAAGTTTCACATCTTTTTGGGTAGAGGATTCCTGGTAGCTGCATCTGAGGGGATAAACAGGCTCAGAGAGGTGAGTTAATATACCTGGGGCTACACAGCTTGTGCCAAGCTGGGGAATGCAAGCCTGGGGTCCTGGTATAGAAGCTGTGCGGGTCCCACCCTTTCTGGAGAGGACAGCCAACAGCCGGCCAGGGAGCAAGAAAGGGTGAGTCCACAAGGATTTTAAACAGGAGGGGCAGCTGGGTGTCTTGGCCAGGGTAAAGCCTGGACTGTGGCAGGAGGATGCAGAGCTTGGTGGAAAAGGCAGGATTCTGGGGGGTTGGCAGAGATTTACCAGCACTCAAAATTCCCGTTCCAGCTGAGTCAAGAGAAGGAGGCTGTGTTAGGAGTCATGTGTGGAATGAAGAAAAAATGGAGAGACTGATAGTGATCTGTGAGGCTAGCCCACAGAACGGGGATCCTGGGAAGCATGTCCAGGTCCTTTTGCCTTGCCATATGGACTGGTTTGACTTTTTTCCACCCTTTTGTATGAATTTTTTTTTTTTTTGAGACTAGGTCTCACTATTTTTGCCCGTGGAACCACAGGCTCATGTTGCCCGGGGTACCACAGACTCAAGTGATCCCCAGCCTCAGCTTCCCAGGTAGCTGGGATTATAGGCGCACGCCTCCATGCCCAGCTATTTTTTGGGAACTAGGTCTCGCTACGTGCCACTGGCAGGACTGGAACCATGATCCCTGGCCCCAGTCATGGCTTCCTAGGCTGTCACTTACAGGCATGCACCACCGTGCCTGGCCATTGTATGAATCTTTAGTAAAATGAGTTTTTATGGAGTTTTTGATTATGGACCTCTGTTTGAGAAAATGTTAATGTCTAGTAATATTTTTGCAAGAATAACTTGGAAATCTTTATTAATTAGTTCATTTTTTTTCTTCTTCATCCCACACAGGGCTCCTAACAGGCTGGGCTGGGCTGCAAGCAGAGCTGAGCTCTGGCCCACCCTTCAGAGCCCCATGTTCTTGCCTTGATTGAACTTGAGTCCTTGAAAATCCTTAAACTTCAACTTTAGTCACTGGAGCACAGCCCTGGGAAAGTTAGGAGCTGCTGCACTAGCCCGTTTCTTCCTCCAGATAGCTGGGGAGAAAGAAGGGCAGCGGCCTCCCTTATCTGCTCCATGGCTATGAGCCCCAGCATTGCCTCCCACCCCCTGCACCCACCATCCGGGGATGGGGATCTCGGGCAAATCCCTTTCCCTCGCTGAACTTCATCTCCTCATCTGTAAAATGGGAAGAGTAACAGCACCCAACCGTTTACTGTGTTCTGGGAGGGCCTGGTGATGTCATAGATAATGTGATTAGCTTTCCACACAGCAGGGTAAGTTTATAAAAGGAGTGATTATTTCCAACCCGCTGACCTTAGACAAGGAACTTGGCCCTTCTGGGCCTTGAGCCATGAGGTCTTTAGGGAGGACTGCGTTCGGGATGTGAAGCCTGCAGTCCCGGGCCTGCACAGGGGAGGGGTGACACAGCAGCCCCCATCCTGCAGCTGATCTGTTGACAGCATGCAGAGAACAACGAGCAACCAGGGCAGACGCTGCTGGGCTGTCTTCATGGCTGTGGTAGGTAGAGCATTCCAGGCCGCCATGTCTGCTGCCTCTCAGTCTCTTGCAGCCAGAAGCCAGGCCCTAAGAAGTAGCAAGAGAGGACCTGTGGCCACCATCCACACAGCCTGC
>PVHY01027479.1:0-16182 GCA_004024945.1 Uropsilus gracilis
GAAGATAATCGGAACCACAAAATAACAACCAAAAAACAGACTATAGACTCTCAAGTATCAGAAAAAAAAGGAAACCCTAATCTACAAATGATCCTCCAAAAGTCAACACCAGAACAAGTATCAGTCATCAGCCTAAATGTCAATGGTCTCAATTCAGCAATCAAAAGACACAGAGTAGCAGAGTGGATCAAAAAACAACACCCAACATTCTGCTGCCTGAAGGAAACACACTTAAACATGAAAGATAAGCACAGACTGAAAGTAAAGGGCTAGAGAAAAATTCTACAAGCAAACAACCCCCAGAAGAAATCAGGAGTAGCCATAGTAATAGCAGGTAAAGTTGACTTTAAGCTCAAAAAAGGTGACAAGGGAAAAGAAGGATACTATATATTGGTAAAAGGGTCAATACATAACAAAGAGGTGACAATTATTAACATATACTCACCAAATGAAGGAGCACCAAAATTATTCAAACAACTACTAACAGCACTGAAAAGAGACATCGGTGAGAACACGTACGTGGTAGGTGATTTCATCACACCACTCTCACCAAAGGACAGATCAACAGGACAAAAACTAAACAAAGACACAAAAGCCCTATATGAAGATCTAGACTGTATGGACCTAATAGATATCTACATGACACTACACCCATAAGGAAAAGACTACATCTTCTTCTCAAATGCATATGGATCATTCTCAAAAATTGATCAGATATTAGGACATAAGACAAACATTAACAGGTATACAAAGATTAAAATAGTACCAACTCTTTTCTCCGATCATAAAGGCATAAAACTAGAAATCAACAATGGAAACAAAGCAAGAAAAGAGTTCAACACATGGATACTGAACAAAATGTTACTAAATGAAGACTGGGTAACTGAGGAAATTAAGGAAGAAATTAAAACCTTCTTTGAAACAAATGACAAAGAAGACACAGCATTTCAAAATGCCTGGGACTCAGCAAAAGCATTTTTAAGAGGAAGATTCATAGCAATACACGCTCATATCAAAAAGCAAGAAAACTACCAAAGGAATAACCTAATCTCCCAACTCGATGAACTAGAAAAAGAACAAAAAAACCCAAAACCCAGCAGAAGACAAGAAATAATAAAAATAAAAGCAGAAATAAATAATCTAGATAGCAAAAAGACTATTGAGAAAATCAACAAAACCAAAAGTTGGTTCTTTGAAAAAATATAAAATTGATAAACCCCTTGCAAACCTCACAAAGGAAAGAAGAGAGAACACTCAAATAAGCAGGATTACAAATGAAAGAGGAGAAATTACAACAGACACATCAGAAACCCAAAGGATAATCAGAGATTACTATGAGCACCTATATGCAAATAAATACAACAACCTGGATAAGATGGACAAATTCCTGGAAAGATATAACCACCCAAAACTAAACAAAGAAGTAGAGAACTTAAACCAATCACTAGCAGCGAGACGGAAGCAGTCATCAAAACTCTACCTAAAAAACAAAAGCCCAGGACCAGAATTCACAAATGAATTCTACCAGACATTCAAAGAGGTAATAACGCCAACACTACTAAAACTTTTCCAAAAAATTGAGAAAGAAGGAAAGTGCCAAACACATTCTATGAAGCAAACATCACTCTCATACCAAAAGCAATAAAGAAGCACAAAGAAAGAAAACTGTAGACCAATTTCCCTAATGAACATGGACGCAAAAATTTTAAACAAAATCTTGGCAAACCAAATCCAATGATATATAAAAAGCATTATTCACCATGATCAAGTGGAATTTATCCCAGGGGCACAAGGATGGTTCAACATTTGAAAATCAATTAATGTAACCCACCACATCAATAAGAAGAAAACCAAAACCATATGCTTATATCAATAGATGCATAGAAAGCATTTGATAAAGTTCAACACCCATTTATGATAAAAGTTCTTGAAAATTTGGAGATGAAAGGAACATATCTCAACATAATAAAAGTCATCTAAGAAAAACCTACAGCAAACATCATCCTAAAAAGAGAAAAACTAAAATAATTCCAATTAAGATCTGGAACCAGGCAAGGATGCCTGCTCTCTCCACTACTTTTCAACATTGTACTGGAAGTTCTAGCAAGAGTAATCAGACAAGAGAAAGAAATAAATGGAGTACAAATAGGGAAAGAAGAACTGCAGTTCTCATTATATGCATATGATATGATTCTATATATAGAGAACCCAAAAAAATCCACAGAAAAACTTCTTGAAACAATAAACCAGTTCACCAAAGTAGCTGGTTACAAAATCAGCATACAGAAGACAGAAGCTTTCCTTTACACAAAAAGTCAAACAGAAGAAGAAGAAATTATAAAATCATCCCATTTACCATTGCACCAAAAAAATAAAATACCTAGGGGTAAACCTAACAAGACACGTGAAAGAACTACATAAGGAAAACTTCAAAACTCTGCTAAAGGAAATAGGAGAAGACATAAGGAAATGGAAAGACATTCCTTGCTCATGGATTGGAAGAATTCACATCATCAAAATGACCATCCTACCAAAAGCAATCTACAAATTCATTGCAATCACTGTAAAGACTCCAACAACATTCTTCAAAGATATAGAACAAAAATTAAAGAGATTCATAAGGAATAACAAAAGACCTTGATTATCTAAAAACCTCCTGACCAGGAAAAGAGAGAATGGAGGAATTACTATTCTGGACTTCAAACTATATTATAAAGCCATGGTAATTAAAACAGCTTGGTACTGGTATAAAAACAGACCATCAGACCAATGGAACAGAACCGAATCCCCTGAAATAAAGCCACACATATATAGTCAACTAATCTTTGACAAAGGAGTGAAAAACTTACATTGGAACAAGGACAGCCTCTTCAATAAATGGTGCTGGGAAAAGTGGAACAAGACATGCAAAAAAATGAACCAAGATACCTCCCTCATACCATGTACCAAAACCAACTCAAAATGGATAAAAGACTTAGACATAAGACCCAAAATCATAAAATACATAGGGGAAAACCTGGGCAAAACCCTTCATGAGTTACAATTCAGAAACCCATTTTTGGCCACATCCATAGATAGCAAAAAAATGAAGGATAACATAAACACCTGAGACTACATCAAACTAAAAAGATTCTGTAGTGCAAAAGATACAAAAGAAAAAACAAAAAGAATCCCAACCAAGTGGAAAAAAATGTTTGCCCTCCATATAAGCTACAAAGGTCTGATAACAAAGATACACAAAGAACTCACACAACTTAACAAAAACAGAGCAAAGAACCCAGTTGAAAATGGGGAGAGGATCTAAAAAGAAACTTTTCCAAAAAGGAATTCCAAATGGCCATCAGGCACAAGAAAAGTTGTTCAACATCTTCAACATTTCCCTTTGTAAGGGAAATGCAAATCAAAACCACAAAGAGATATCATCTTACACCAATAAAAACAGCTCACATTCAAAAAACAGACAACAAGTGCTGGCGTGGATGTGGAGAGAAACACTTTAACACTGCTGGTGGGAATGTAAATTGGTCCAACCACTATGGAAAGCAGTGTGGAGGACCCTCAAACGAATGAAAATGGAACTACCATTTGACCCAGCAATTGTTCTCCTAGGAATCTACCCAAAAGAGACCTCAATGTGGGTACAAAGGGACACCTGTGCTCAGATGTTTATTGCAACACCATTTATAATTGCAAAAACTTGGAAACAACCCAAATGCCCCAAGATAGATGAAAAAGATGTGGTATATATACACAATGGGATACTACGCATCAATAAAAAATGACAAATTTGATGCTTTTCTGGTAACATGGATGTACCTAGAAGAAATCATACTCACAGAAACAAGTCAGAAGGAAAAAAACAGAAACCAAATGGTTTCACTAATATATGGACAAACAAATGAGCGTACACAACTACGGGAGGGGACTAGCTGGAGCGGCCGGGGGTGGGGGAAGGTGGTGGGGGACTCCCAGGACCACAATGATTTGATTGATGTGAAATATATATATGTATAAAAAATAAAATAAAAAATAAAAATTTCATTATAATAAAAAAAAAGAAGGGAAGTATAAAAACACAGGACTCCAAGAAGGAGGAAAGAGAAAGGGAAAAATACATTAAGGAAATAATTGAAGAAAAGTTTTCAAACTTGAGGATGAGATGATCACACAAATACCAAAATGTTGAAAGAACAACAGAAGCATAGATTAAAGGACATCAAGACAAAGATACATTTATTAAAACTTCCAAGATTATAGGGCAAAGGAAAAATTATTAAGCTGATGAGGGTAATTAAGTTACATCAGATTTTTCTATGGGCAGGAAATTCTGTGGGCAAGAAGATAATATTTATATATATGATGGGCAAGATAATTTGGTATCATATTCAAAGTGCTAAAAGACAAATTTCCCAACCAAGAGTATTGTATCCTGCAGGGTTTTGCTTATATGGAAAAAAAAGAAAAGCAAAATTTTCAGAAAATTTCAGAAATTTTCAGAAAAGTGAAATTTTCATAAAATCTCAGGAAAATGCAGAGACTAAACACATACTCCAAGAAATATTAAAAAGATTTAAACCAAAGCAAAGAATGCACACAAATAAGTGAATGAGGGTTAAATAAAACATAAAAAAAGAATCTTCTTTGAATTGGTATGAATGTTGCCTACTCGGTGTCTACTGACTGCTCTATTGAGGTTCAATAAAATGTAGCCAGGTTGACACAGCTGAAAATACGGAGTAGGTCTTAAGGGTTTCCAATATGGAAGATGGCCTGTATGACACGTGCCTTGATGGTAATGGGGGAAGTAAAAATTTGAGACTCAAACTCAGAAAAATTGAGAAAATCAGTGGGAAAGAGGTGGAGAGAAGAATGATGCCATGGGCCTGGATGGGTGTCTGCCTGGAGAACTGAGACACTAGGATGTGGCCACCTCAGGAGGAAAGGAAAGTTGGAAACTGGTCTTTGTTTGAAAACTCTAAAAAGACAAATCTTAAAAACTGACTATAGAACTGCAGCGTACATAAAAGGAGGAGAGGGTAGTGGTAAAAATCACAAGGAGCTATACTGATGAACTATTAGTTATTTGTGGTGGGAGAATATATAATCATATGTTTGTGTAATACTACTGACTGACTACGTGGTTAATAATGATCTTTAGAAAGAAACATAATACAAATGAAATTAGGACATAGTATCCAAAATCTATAGGTCACAACAAAAATATTATTGGTATAGTAGAAAATGTTAAGGTAAGCCCAAATCAAGAAAATGAAATTGCTCAAATAGATATTCTTATCTCTTACTTTATGGAAGCATGGATAGATGGAAAAAATAGAAGGTAAGCAACAAAAATTAGAGAAGAAATATACGTAAATCAAAAAATCACCAGATCATCGTGGAACCCAAAAGTTTGTTATTTGAAAAAAAAATATAGCAGAAATACCAGAATAAAGACAAATATGAAGGAAATTTAAGTAACAGTTACCATGGACAGATTCTCATAATTGTAATGCCTTCTGAAATGAGTTCAAGAAAAATAGAAAATTTGAAAAGACTAATTAGAATTAAGTTTCGCCAAAGACAAAAGTTCATGACTAAATGGTTTCATTAGGTTCTAAAAACTTAAAGAGGAATTATTAAAGTTTCTCAAAAGTTGAGAAAGTGATCAGTTATCTCATGAAGCCTGAACTAACTGCATGAGACCAGACTTTGCTCTGTGAATGAAATGGTGCATTTAAGGAAAGGTTGAGCAATACACAGACATCCTGGGACAACCTGGGAGAGTGCCCATTGGTATACCCATAGTAACAGAGTTCTCCCAGAACCTGTAATGTCTGTGGTGGACATAACACTTGCCCCCATCCAGAGAGGAACATCCCCAAGTCATTCTGAGTGCCACCAGGTACATGGTGGCACTGTGCATAGAACAAATTCAAAAGCAATAAACAGGGAGATATAGAATGTAATAGGGCAAGCAAGTCCTCCTAGAAACAATTTATCAAAAGAGAAATTAAAGTCCCAGAAGCCAACAAAACTGACATGGAAGAGTTTATCTCCCTGACAGATAAAGAATTCAGAATTATGGTTGTTAAATAAAGCAACTTAAGATGAAAAAATGGAAAGCAGAATGAGAAATATTGTATGAATAATGAGAATGAATCTCTAAACAAGGAAATAGAGGAACTGCAGGATATTTAAAAAGTCAATGGAGGAACTAAAGAATTTTAGGGGGCAAAACCAAAAATAGAATAGTTGAAATGGGAAAAGTCAGTGGAGGGAATGAAGAATTAGGGGGAGAAAAAACAAAAATAGAATAGTTGAAAATGGTGGGGGGAATCAGTATTTTTGAAGATACAGATACACAAAGAATCAAAACAGAAAAGGGAAGAGAGGGTAAAAGAATGAAGAAACACATTGAAAATTACCTAAAACCACAAGGAAAGGAAATGTAAGTTTAAATATCTCATAAGATCTAGAGAGAATCAAAGTGACTGCAAATCTATTCCAGGAAATAATTAAAGAGAAGTTCCCAAACATGAAGAAAAAAATGAACATAAACATACAGGCATCTAAAACACCAAATTACCCTAATGAAAAGAGAACCACAGCAAGATATATACTAGTAGAGCTTCCAACAGTCCTTGATAAATAATAATGAGCTAACCAGGGGGAAGAAACAGATAATATATAAAGGGAAGACAATTAGGCTGACATCAGACTTCTCTAAATAAAAGCTAAAGGTCAGAATCAAATAAAGCAAAATATTAAAAATTCTCCAAGACAAAAAAATTCTAGGCAAGAATATTTTATTCTGCAAAAATCTGATTAAGAGGGAAAAATAAGGATGTTCTCAAACAAATAGTCTTCATAAATTCTCTACCACTAAAGACCCACTACAAAAAAATATGATAAGCCTTAAAATTAAACTAACCAAGGAATGAGCAAGAAATGAACAAGAAAATGGATATTACCATAAAGTGAAAAGTAAAATAACACAAGCACAACAATCCCATATATCAATATGTATCCTAAATATAGATAGGTTAAATTCACCAATTAAAAGACACAATAGCATGCTGAATTATAAAACAAAGTCCAACCTTCTGCTGTCTCCAGTAAACAAACATAAGTGCCAAAAATAAATCTAGATTAAGAATAAATGGATGGAAAACACTCTTACACACAAATGCACTACAAAAGAAGGCAGGTACAGTCATACTTATATCAGATAAAGCACATTTTAATCTAAAAATTTTACAATAGCCATCATAGGATACTTCATATTGATCAAAGGAGGAGTACACTAGGGAATTATTATAACATTCATCAATATATAGGTACCAAATAAAAGCACCAAAATACATTAGCAACTACTTTTGAGTCTGAAAACAGACACTGGAGAAAATACATAAATGACAGGAGATTTCAACACTCCACTTACACCTATGGGCAGATCAATAAGAATAAAAGAACACATTAGTTTTAAACAAAGACATAGAATATATGGACCTAACAGGTATCTATTGGACACTGTATTCCTAAAAGAAAAATATGCGTTTTTTTCTTTAACACATATGGATCATTCTACAAGATAGACCAAAATCAACAAATATGTAACAGTTGAAATAATAACTAATATCTTCTCCAACTATAAAGGCATCAAACTATAAACTGAAACTGAAAGTCCCAAAATAAAACCCCACATATATGGTCATCTAATCTGTGACAATAGAGTAAAAATTGCACACTGGAACAAGGATAGTCTCTTCAATAAATGATGCTGGGGAAAATGGTCTGCTATACAAAAAAAAAAAAATCTAAACTACTGCCTCACACTGCATACAAAGCCAGTTCAAAATGGATAAAAGACTTGGATGTAAAACCTGAAACCATATATATGCACAGAAGATAATATAGGTAAAACATTCCATGACTTACAGTATAGCAAACCTTTTCAAGACAAATCAAGAGAAGCAAAGAAAATTAAAAAAAAAAAAATAAACAGCTGGGAGTTCATCAAATTAAAAAACTTCTGTACAGCAAAATAGACAATAATTAAAGAGATATACCCAACTTAATGGGAAAAGTTTTTGCCTCCTGTACAACTGATAAGGCTCGGGTATCAAATATCATGATTCACTTGAGCACAAATGAATGGGATGATGGTACATGGGTACTTGATGGTGGGAGAAATTAGGGGGTACACAACATTATAATTATATCTATATATATAAATAAAATACATAACTGAAACATACATTATGCACATAAGCAAAGGAGAAATGGAAGGCAGGCAGGTAGGCAGCCTGGCAGGCAGGCTCAGTAAGTTCCCATTGGAATGACATACAACCGATCATCTCTGGACACTACTGCAAAATGTGTGACTCTAATAGATAATATATGTATTAAAATTCATAAAAGAAAATGTGCAAGAGGTATTCATTAAATAAATTATAAGTTATACTAATTCAAAGAACACAATCTAATAATGCCTAAATATTTTGGAGAAAACTAGTTTTTAGCTCAAAATTATATATCAATTAAGATTGCAGAGTTTGTGCATGATATAAAATTAATTTCTTGATATAAAATGATTTAAAATTGTGTTTTTACCTTTACCTGATTTTGAACATTTTATGGGGAATTAATTATAGGGAAAATGTGAATTAAACAGTAGAAAAAAACAAGGATTGATGATGCCAATATAGGATAGCAATAGAGTTCAGTGAAGCACTGGAATTAGAATTCCATTTGTTTGAGCCTATCTTGAAATTAAAGAAGACATTAAAAGTCCAATTGAATCACAGTCTATTAAAAAAGGCAAAGTACATATATCATTACAACTTACAAGAAGAAGGGAATCTAATTAAATAGTATATTTGTGATGTAATATTTAACTAGTGAAATTTTATGACATAATTATCTTACAACCATTTATTGATTTTTAGCTTTTACTCAGGTTTAAACTACACATGCTTTAAAAATACTCTTAAGATGGTTACATAATTTGGAGGAAATATAATTTTTTTACAGGAAAACCATATAAAACCCAAGTTAATCTGAAAGTTAAAATTGTAAATTGCAAGAAATAATAGGATAAGGCTATAAATACATTTTAGGAAGACATAACATGTATAGTACAGTGAAAAGACAGAAAAGACTAATATAAACATCACTTTATTAAAATTTAAAATATATAAACTTTTCATGAAAGATTGACAGTAGCTAAAATGTCCAACTTTGATTATTAGATAAATAACTTGTCATGTACTATATTACTTGTAGCTATTCTTTTTTATTAAATTTGAAACTGGGCTCAAATGCGTTAGTATTGATGATCTATTTTAGTAATAAAGCTAAATTGAAATTATGAAAGTAGTTACATATTATAAAGTTTCTTTTTTAAATTTATTGGTATATAAATTTCACATCATTGTAATCCCAGGGATTCACAGTCTGCCACCCACCCCACCATTCCCCCCTTTCCCCCCCAGTCTGAAGTTGTGTGCTTCATTTGATGCTTACCTTGTTTTGACCTTTCCTCATGACTTTTATTTATTCTTCCCTATATCCCATATATTAGTTAAACCTTTGGTTTTTGTCTTTTTCTTTTTGACTTGTTACTGCTAATATGATTTCTTCTAAGTACATCTATGTTATCATAAAATCCTCAAATTTATCATGTTTGATTGATGAATAATATTCCATTGTGTATATACACCACAATTTTTTCATCCAGTCATTTGTTTGGGGGCATTAAGATTGCTTCCAAGTTCTTGCAATTAAAATAAAATAATAGATATATTATTTTATTATATCTGCAGTAAAATAGTGCTGCAGTAAACAAATGTACCCACATTGAGGTCTCTTTTGGGTCACTTCCCAAGAAAGCAATTGTTGGGTCAAATGGTATTTTCATTTTCACTAACTTTCGTTAATTTCCATTTTCGTTAACACAGCTTTCCATAGTGGTTGGACCAGTTTACATTCCCACCAGCAATGTGTGTACTTTCTCTCTACATCCTTGCCAGCACTTGTTGCTGGTTCTTTGGATGTGGGCCATTCTTATTGGTATAAGGTGGTATCTCTTTGTGGTTTTGATTTGCATTTCCCATATTGCTAGTGACACAGCAATTTTTATGTGCCTTTTGGTCATTTGTATCTCCTCTTTGGAGAAGTGTCTTTTTAATTCTACCCATTTTTTGATTGGGCTTCTTGTTGTGCTTTTGTTTAATTGTGTGAGTTCCTTGTGGATCTTTGTTATTAAACCCTCATCACTCTTGTGGAGGACAAACTTTTTTTTTTCCCATTTGGTTGGACTTCTTTTTGTTTTTTTGGTTGCCTCATTTTGCTGTACAGATGCTTTTTAGTTTGATATAGTTGGCAGATTTGGTTGGCTTTTTTTCTTTTTTTTTTTTTTGGTTAGTTTCTTGGTTTTTGATAGGGCCTGTATTTCTATGAACATTCCTCTTAGATATGCTTTTGATGCACCTCAGATATTTTGGAATATTGTATCTTCTTTGTCCTTTGTTTCAAAGAAAGTTTTAATTTCTTCTTTAATTTCTTCAATTACCCATTCTTGATTTAGTAACATGTTCTTCAGTCTCCAAGTGTTGGATATTCTTTTTGCTTTCTTTTCATTGTTGATTTCTAGTTTGATACCCTTATGGTATGAAAAAAAGTTGGTATTATTTTAATATTTGTGTATTTATTCATGTTTGCCTTGTGGCCTAGTACATGGTCAATTTTAGAGAATAATTCATGCGCATTTGAGAAGAAGGTGTATTATTTTCCTTGTGGTTGTAGCGTCCTGTAGATATCTATTAGGTCCATTTTGTCTAGATCATCTTTTAAAGCTTTTGTGTCCTTCTGTAGCTTCTGTTTTTTTGATCTGTCTTTTGTTAAGAGTGGGGTGTTAAAGTTTTCTACTACATATGTGTTTGCATCAATATTTGTTTTGAGTTCTCTTAGTTTCTGTCTTATGAATCTAAGTGCAACATCATTTGGTGAGAATATGTTGATAATTGTTATGTCTTTTTGGATGGCTGACACTTGAACCATTAGGTAGTGACCTTCTTTATCCTTTGTTACTTTTTTTATTTTGAAGTCTTCTTTGTCTGCTATAAGAATGACTACCCCTGCCTTTTTGGAGGGGCCATTTGCTTATAGAATTGTTTCCATCCTTTCACCTTCAGTCTATGCTTGTCTTTTGGCTCAAATGTGATTCTTGAAGGCAGCAGAATGCTGAGTTTTAGACCTTGGCCCTTCAGGCTCAGGGCAGGACCAGCAGCTTAGTACTGGGTAAGCCAATTTGAAAGCTTCCAGCTTTCACCCCCAGCCCAGCATGGTTCGGGCTTGGGCCCAAACGGACGGAGTGTCACAGAAGCCAGAGAGTGTGGCTGGTACCGGGAAGTTCATCGCAGTCAGATTCAGCAGTGGGGGGCATCTTACTCAGGTGAGCTGCCCCACCAGCAAAGAGACTACTCTTGGTTGCCACGGTAACAGACCTGGGAGTTAGAGAGAGACTGCAGTTTGCAACTGAACAGGCCTTGGCCCTTCAGGTGGAACCAGCATCTTAGTACTGGGTAAGCCAACTTGAAAGCTTCCAGCTTTCACCCCAATCCCAAAAGCTATGTGGTGCTATGCAGTGCCAGCGCAAACTAAGAAAACAAAAACACTTACTAACCAAGAGCTTGAAGAAACCCCAACTAAAAAGAGTGTTAGGCCAAACCTAGATTCTTGGAGGCACCAAGAACTGTTTAAGGTTCATCAAGCTGAAAAAAAAGGGGAAACAACAATAAAGAAGACAGACAATACAATAGAAACCATACCTAGTCACAAATCCACTCCCTGAAAAGGAGCTGTTCTCCCATAGTAAGCAACGGAAACAAGGTACAACCACCACTACAGCAAAAGTACAAAGACAGAACAAGCCACAATTAGATAGCCTTCAACATGCCTAATACCAGCAGTAGTCACTCAATATGTAGAGCAAGTCCCAAAGGAAAACACAGGAAGGAGGAAGAATACAAATACTCAAGTAAGCCCTAAGAAAAATAACTCACCCCCCCAAGGATACACAATCTGTAGAAACCAACATGGATGACATGGAAGAAATACTTCACATGTCAGACAAAGAATTCAGAATCAACGTGATAAAAGCACTCAAAGAGGCCAAAGAAGAGGGGAAAAGAAGGGAAAGCAAGAGGGTAGAAGCTCTCAACTAACTAAAAGAAGTAATAGAAAAATATAAAAAGGAATGTAGCAAATGAACAATATCATTGAAATACGGAAAACCGAAATTGAAACTCTAAATAAGAAACTGCAGGAGATGCAATGCATAAATGGAGCAATAGAAGAGCTCAAAAATGCAGGGAAGAGCCAGGAATTCATATTAGAAGAAATAGAAGAAAGAATCAGCACACTAGAGGATACAGAATTAGAGAGAATGAAGAAAGAGAGAGAAAAAAACAGAGTAAGAAAACAGAAGAAAAAATCAGAGATCTGTCAGATACCCTAAAGAAAATAAATAGAAGAGTAATCGGAATCCCAGAAGGAGAAGAGAAAGACATAGAATCTGAAAAGCTTTTCAATGAAATAATGGAGGAGAATTTCCCAAATCTGAAGAAAGAAATGAAAATAGACATCCAGGAAGCAAAAATGATACCAAACTACTTTAATGAAAGAAGAAACACAGCAAGACACATCATAGTAAAACTTTCAAGAGCCAAAGATAAAGAAAAAATTATGAGGATAGCAAGAGAGAGGAAACAGATAACCTACAAAGGAAAACCAATCAGACTGACTTCAGACTTTTCAGAAGAGACACTCAAAGCAAGGAGAGAATGGGGCCACATCATCAAAACACTCCAAGTCAAAAAGTGCCAACCAAGAATACTCTACCCAGCAAAGTTATCCTTCCTTTATGAATGAAAAATTAGAACCTTTTCAGACAAAGCCTCCAGAAATTTGCTACCACCAAACTCCCTCTCCAAGAACTCCCCCAAGAAGCCCTAAGATCGAAACCTGCAGAAGAATAAAAAGAACGAATAATAGAAAGAAAAGAAAGAACAAACTAAAACAGAACTGCCAATGACCACCAGAAACCCAATGTTAGAGCCTCAAACATCAATAACTACCCTAAATGTCATTGGGCTAAACTCAGCAATTAAAAAACACAAAGTGGCAGACTGCATTAAAAGACAGAACCCAACTTTTTGTTGCATCCAGGAAACACATTTGATCACAAAAGACAAGCATAGACTGAAAGTGAAAGGATGGAAATTGATCCTACAAGCAAATGTCCCCCAAAAAGGCAGGAGTACCCATTCTGATAGCAGATAAAGCGTATTTCAAATTTAAAAAGTAACAAAGGATAAAGAGGGTCACTATCTAATGGTTCAAGGGTCAACCAACCAAAAAGGCATAACAATTATCAACATATACTCACCAAATGAGGGTGCACCAAGATTCATAAGACAGCTACAAAGAGAACTGAAAACAAACATAGATGAAAACACATATGTAGTAGGAGACTTTACCACCCCATCTCAACAAAGGACAGATCAAAAAAAACAAAAGCTACACAAGGAAACAAAATCCTTAATGAAGACCTAGACAAAATGGACCTAATAGACATCTACAGGATGCTACACCCACAAGGAAAAGAGTACACCTTCTTCTCAAATGCACATGGATCATTTTCTAAAATTGACCACATACTAGGCCACAAGACAAACATGAATAAATATACAAAGATTAAAATAATACCAACTTTTTTTCAGGCCATAAGGATATCAAATTAGATCAATAATGAAAAGAAAGAAAGATGAACATCCAACAAATGGAGACTAAACAATATGCTAATAAAGGAAGAATGGGTAATTGAAGAAATTAAAGATGAAATAAAAACTTACTTTGAAACAAATGACAAAGAAGACACATCATTCCAAAATGAGTGGGATCTAACAAAAGTATGCCTAAGAGAAAGACTCATAGCAATACAAGCCCATGTCAAAAACCAAGAAAATAACCATAAAAACAACCTACTCCACCAACTCGAAAAACTAGAAAAAGAGCAACAAAAAAATCCAAAACCCAGCAGAAGACAAGAAATAACAAGAATAAAAGAAATAAATAATTTAGAAGCCAAAAGACTATCGAGAGGATCAACAAAACCAAAAGCTGATTCCTTGAAAAAAAATAAATAAAATTGACAAGCCCCTTGCAAAACTCACAAAGGAACAAGGGAGAGGATTCAAATAAACAGAGTCAAAAATGAAAGAGGAGAAATTACAAGCGACACAAAAGAAATCCAAAGGATAATAAGAGATTACTATAAACAACTATATGGAAACAAATACCTGGATGAAATGGATAGATTCTTAAAAAGATACAAGTCACCAAAATTAAACAAGGAAGATATGGAGAATTTAAATAAACCAATCACAAGCAGTGAAATTGAAGCAGTCATCAAAACCCTACCTAAAAACAAGAACCCAGGACCAGATGGCTTTACAAACAAATTCTACCAGACATTCAAAGATGATATAATGCCTGCACTACTAAAGCTCTTCCAAAAAAATAGAGAAAGAAGGAAAACTGCCAAACACATTCTATGAAGCAACCATCACACGCATACCAAAACCAAATAAGGACAGCTCCAAGAAAGAAAACTATAGGCCAATTTCCTTAATGAACACGGATACAAAATTTTTAAACAAAAACCTGGCAAACAGAATCCAATGATGCATAAAAAGCATTATTCACCATGACCAACTGGGATTTATCCCAGGGGCACAAGGATGGTTCAATATTCGGAAATCAATTAACACAACACACCACATCAACAAAGAGAAAAGCAAAAACCACATGATTATATCAATCGATGCAGAGAAAGCATTCAACAAAGTCCAGCATCCATTTATGATAAAAGCCCTTGAAAAATTAGAGATTAAAGGAACATACTTCAACATAATAAAAGCCATCTATGACAAACCTATGACAAACATTATCCTAAATGGGGAAAAATTAAAATCATTCCAGTTGAGATCCAGAACCAGGCAAGGATGCCCTCTCTCCCCATTACTCTCTAACGTTTTACTGGAAGTTCTAGCTAGGGCAATAAGGCAAGAGAAAGGCATAAAGGGGATGGAAAAAGGTAAAGAGGAACTGAAGCTATCATTATATGCAGATGACATGATTCTCTACATATATGACCCCAAAAAATCCACAGAAAGATTGCTTGAAATAATAAACCAGTTTAGTAAGGTAGCTGGATACAAAATCAACACACAAAAGTCAGTAATTTTTCTATATACACTAAAGTCAAAAAGAAGAAGAAGAAATTCCTAAAACCATCCCATTTACGATTGCACCAAAAAAAGAAATAAAATACCTGGGAATAAACCTAACAAAAAATGTGAAAGAACTCTACAAAGAAAACTTTAGAACACTACTAAAAGAGATAGAAGAAGACATAAGGAAATGGAAAGACATTCCCTGCTCATGGATTGGAAGGATAAATATCATCAAAATGACCATCTTACCAAATGCAATCTATAGATTCAATGCAATCCCAATAAAAATCCCAATGACATTTTTTAAGAGATAGAACAAAAATTAATGAAATTCATATGGAATAATAAAAGGCCTCGAATATAAAAAAACCTACTGACCAGAAAAAAAGAGAATGGAGGTATTACAATTCCACACTTCAAGCTATACTACAAAGCCATAATAATTAAAATAGCTTGGTACTGGTACAAAAACAGACCACGAGACCAATGGAACAGAATTGAGTGCCCTGAAATAAAACCACACTTATATAGTAAACTAATCTTTGACAAAGGAGTGAAAAACTTATGTTGAAACAAAGATAACCTATTCAATAAATGGTGCTGGGAAAATTGGACTAAGACATGTAAAAAAATGGACCAAGACAGCTCCCTCACACCATGTATAAAAATCAACTCAAAATGGATAAAATACTAAGATGTCAGACCTGAAACCATAATATACATAGAGGAAAATTTGGGTAAAACCCTTCAGGAATTACAATTCAGAAATCCCCTTCTGGAAGCATCTACAGATGGCAGAAAAAAAAATGAAAGAAAACTTAAACAGATGGGATTACATCAAACTAAAAAGCTTCTGTACAGAAAAAAAAAAAAACAAAAAAAA